>PVHP010027275.1:0-24006 GCA_004024765.1 Zapus hudsonius | reverse complement strand
CTCTCTCTCTCTCTCTCTCTCTCTCTCTCTCTCTCTCTCTCTGTATTTCTCTGCTTGAAAATGAATAAATAAAATATAAAAAAAAATCCAAAACTGACAATGAAAATAACAATTTAAAAGAAATGTATTCGAATAAGGCACAGCTTCTTAAACTGTGAGAATCATAAGCAATGTAATAGTAAAAGATTTTTGATTTTACAACGGCCAAAAATTAATTCAAAATCTAACATACAATCAAGCCAAGGTATTCTGGAAGTGCTCACCCATTTTGCATCATGCAGCTTCACTGTGACATGCGTACTTTGCATTGTCACTTCATTAAGCATCCATTTTACACAGTGGCAGTCTGCCTGTTAATATTTTCATTGAATATATTCATAACTTGATGTTTATCATAATACTTCAATTTCGTGTGTTTCTTAGGATTAAGGGAGAGTTTATTTCTCTTAGCCTGTTTTGAGAAGGCATAATGAAAGTAGTTTCTGGGCACTAGGTGTCTAAATATATTTTATAAAAGACCACATTCGAGAAAAAAAAAGTCCACATTGGATTCAACAATTCAGATATTTCCTCCTCAGTCTTTCCTTCCCCTCTAGATAATTGCAGTGGTAGGAAAGGGAGTGCTTTGTTTTAGCATTCTTCTTTCTTTATATGCATTTGAAACTACAGCTAGACAAGGCCTTATGGAGGCTGTGCTGTTCTGCACATTGACTACCCAGAAGAAAGAGGACTGTATATACACACCTAGCAGCTCTTGGCAGAGCACTGGTTAAAGGTTCGAATATATTGTGCCTTGTTGGTTCTTTCTGTGGTCCTCAGGGACACATTTTGTTCCTCTGTAGATGGTAATTGTTTTGTCAGAGTCAAATGGCTTTTTTGTTTTGTTTTTGTTTTTCGAGATAGGGTCTCGCTCTAGCCCAGGCTGACCTGGAATTCACTCTGCAGTCTCAGGCTGGCCTCGAACTCACAGTGATCCTCCTACCTCTGCCTCCCAAGTGCTGGGATTAAAGGCATGCGCCACCACACCCGGCTCAAATGGCTTTTGTTTTTTCCTTTATTTAGTAAAATATAGTGATCTAAGCCTTTATGGGAAGCTATTTCTTTCTCTACTACATGAACAGAAGGACATGGATACTATCTCTGAAACAATGGGAGGTGACAATAGATAAGTTCCTAGGGTATGTTGAATTAGGTTGGAGTTCTATCAAGTGGCATTTCTTAATTTATAAGATAAATTTTCCTTCTTTTTTATTTTTTTTTTCTTCTTCAGAGTCTCGCTCTTGCCTAGACTGACCTGAAACTCACTATATCCTAGGTTGGCCTTGGAATCATGGCAATCCTCCTACCTCAGCCTTCCAAGTGTTAGAGTTAAAGGCATGAGCACCACCCCTGGCTTAAATTTTCTGTTGTGCTATACTTTGTGTTTTGAATCAAGGTCTCGCTATATAGCCCAGGCTGTCCTGCAATCCACTATATAGTCCAGGATAGCCTCAAACTTGTGATCCTTCTGCCACAGCCTCTCAGATGCTGGGATTACAGGTATGTGCTACCACACTTGGCTCACTCTTTGTTTTGCTTATTTTTATTTTTGAAAAAAATGTCTCATTACATAAACCAAGATGCCCAAGTACTCTTGACCCTCTGGCCTCAGTTTCCAAGATTTGGGATTATGGGCATGTGCTATCTCTCCTGGTCCCTTCAAGCTTTAATTTTTTTCAGGCTCTTTTCTGGGCACACTAAGAATAAAAACAATCTATTCACTTTTACTTAGTAAGGGAGATTGATTGATTGATTGATTGATTGATTTTTGGTGGTAGTTGAAGTTAAATCCAAGGCCTTACGTGTGCTAGGCAAGTGCTCTGCCACTAAACGTCACCCCTATCCTTATTTTATTTTCACTTAAGTCTCCCTTAAGTTACTCAGGCTGGCCTTGAAGTTGATATAGCCTGGTAAGGCTTTGAATTTATGCTCTGCTTGCCTCAGCTTCTAGCTGGCATTATAGCAGGGTGCCACTACTCCTGGCCTTGTTTGGTGGTTTTGAATCATATTTTTTTTTATATCTGTATTTTCATTGCTTTTTTTTTTTGTTTGTGTGTGGGGGGGGTATATGCATATGTGTGTGCCCTTGAGGCATCCCATGCTCGCCTGCTGCTTGGATTGCTCGATGCTGAGGCCAGAATGGAACATTGGATGAACCGCTCCATTCCTCTTCTGCCTGGTCTTGTTTTGAGAAGGAGTCTTCTTTATTAATTGCAGAACTGAGTTTGCATTCTCCTTCAAGGCTGTGGGCACAAGTGGCTACACCCAGCTTTTTTTATGTTGGATCTGGAGATTTGAACTCGGGCAGTCTCGGGCCCCCTCATGCTGGTGGAGGGAGCACACTTACTGGCTGAACCATCTCTCCAGCTCCTTCCATTGTTTTAAAAGCATTTTTTAAATATTTTTATTATTTATTTATTTATTTATTTTTGGTTTTTTGAGGTAGGGTCTCACTCTAGCCCAGGCTGACCTGGAATTCACTATGTAGTCTCAAGGTGGCCTTGAACTCATGGTGATCCTCCTACCTCTGCCTCCCAAGTGCTGGGATTAAAGGCATGTACCACCACGCCCGGCCCTTGTCATTTCTTGATTTTGTAAGCTCATTTCTTTGTATTGTTGAATAACACCCCCCCACTTTTTTTTTTTAATTTTGAGAGAGGGTCTTTCTGTAGCCCCAGACTGGCCCCAAACTCATGGAGATTCTCTTGCCTCTGCCTCTGGAGTGCTGGGATTATTCATTTAGTAATAGAATTTATTTATTTCCAAGGAGAGAGAGATAATGGGCATGCTGGGGCTTCTAGCCACTGCAAAAAAAAAAAAAAAACCCAAAAAACAGATGCATGTGCCACTTTGTGCATCTGACTTTATATGGGTACTGGGGAATCAAGCTCTGGGCCAGCAGGCTTTGCAAACAAGTGCCTTTAACTGCTGAGCTATCTCTCTAGCCCCTCCACTTCATTTTTGGGACAGAGCCTCTTACTAAACTTAGAGCTCACCAATTAGACTAGACCAGCTAGCCAGTGTGCCCCAGGCATCCTTCTGTTTCTGCCTCCCCAGTGATGGAATCACAGATGCTTGCCACCACACCTGGCCATGGTTGTTGGGAATCCAAACTCAGGTCCCTATGCTTATACAACAAGCATATTACAGACTGAGCCACCTCTGCAGCCCTTCCCTTTTAAAAAATATTTTATTTATTCATTTTTTGGGGGGTGAGACAAAGAGAAAGAGGCAGAGTATGGATATGCCAGGGCCTCCAGCCACTGCAAATTCCAAACACATGTGTCACTTTATGTGAGTACTGAGGAATCAAACCTGGGCCATCAGGCTTTGCAAGCAAGTGCTTTTAACTGATGAGCCATCTCTCCAGCCACTATACCCAGCTGATAGTTCTATTTTTAATTCTTTGAGAAACCTCCATACTTATTTCCACAGTGACTGTACTGGTTTATACTCTCACCAGAGGAATTAGAGTTACTTTTTCCTGCACTGACAATTTTTTATTTGACCCATGTGTTATATAGAAGTGTGTTGTTTTTTGAGACAGGGTCTCATGTAGCCCTGGTTCACTGTGGCCTTGAACTCTTTTTTTGTTTGTTTGTTGGGTTGATTGGTTTATTTTTTTTCAAGGTAGGATCTCATTCTAGCCCAGGCTGACCTAGAACTCACTCTGTAGTCTCAGGCTGTCGTCAAACTCACAGCAGTTCTCTGCCTCTGCCTAGCTTTGAACTCCTGATCCTACTGCCTCCACACACACCCCCCCCCAGGAGCTGGGATTACAGGCATGTGCCACCAGATGGTGTGTAATATTTTGTGGGAAGATGGATAAGAAATGGTGGCAAATAAGCCCTTAGAGATATAGTGATGAAGAATAAGCGGGAGGGAAGTGTTCTACAGTCCATGGTTATAAGGTCTCAGTCTTTCATTTGGCCTGTGTCCCTGGACTATGAATGTCACCAGTAGTACTTCTCAATTTTGTTTTCTTTCCCCCCATTAGAGGGGACATGATGGCTCGAGGGGGCTGGAGTTGGGTATTACCTTTCTTCTAAGCCAGTTAAGCTATGATAAAAGCCCAGCATGTTAGGTTCAGATGAAGTAGTTTCTCCTGAGGGGCAAGCTTTGTTAAGAAGTACAGAATGCTGTACTGTATTTCAAAGTGGTTACTTTCCCCTCACCTGTCTAGCCTTAGTGAGAAGCAAGGACATTTTTTCGAGTTCACTGTAAAAACCTGGTGGTACCCCTGTGAGAGCTCCTCTTGTAACTAGTCCCTCTGTGGGGCCTCAGCTTTGTTCACTGAGCCTCCAGCTCCATCAGTTATACTTCGTTTTCCTGCTCTGGCAGTGACTCTTAGGGGGTTTCTGCTGCTTTAAAAAGTAGGTCTCAGGAGCTGGAGAAATGCCTCCACAGTTAAAGGTACTTGCTTCTAATGCCTGCCAGCCCAGGTTCAATTCTCTAGGACCCACATAAAGATGCATAAAGTGGCACATGCACATGGAGTTTGTTTGCAGTGGCAGAAGGCCCTGGCACTTTCATTCTCATTCTCTCATGTTCTTTTTTCTCTCTCTCTTTGCAAATAAATTTTTTTAAAGGTTCCAGGTCAGCCTAGGCTAGAGTGAGACCCTACCTCAACAAATTAAAAAACAAAACATTAAAAAGGAAAAAAAAGGGGGCTGAAGAGATGGCTTAATGCTTAAGGCGTTTGCCTGCAATGCAGAAAGACCAGAGTTCGATTCCCCAGTGCCCATATAAAGCCAGATGCACAAGAGGGCGCATGTGTCTGGAGTTCATTTGCAGTGGCTGGAGGCCCCATAGTGCCCATTCTCTCTCTGTCTGTCTGTCTCTCTCTCTCTCTCTCTCAAATAAATAAATAAAATATTTTTTAAAAAATAATAATATTGGGGCTGGAGAGATAGTTCCGTGGTTAAGGACACTTGTTTGCAAAGCCTGATAGTCCAGGTTCAATTCTCCAGTTCCCATGTAACACCAGATGCAAAAAGTGGCACATTCATCTGGAGTTCATTTATAGTGGTAGGAGGCCCTGGCAATGCTCATACTCTTTTTATTTTTGTTAATTTTATTTATTTGGAAGCAGAAAGAGACAGAGAGAGAATGGGCACACCAGGGCCTCCAGCCAGTTTTAACAGATTTCAAATGCATGTGCCACTTTCTGCATCTGGCTCTACGTGGGTTCTGGAGAATTGAACTCAGGTCATTAGGATTTGCAGATAAGCGGCTTAACTGCTGAGCAATCTCTCCAGCCCTGGTTTTTTTTTTTTTGGTTTTTCGAGGTAGGGTCTCACTCTAGTCCAGGCTGACCTGGAATTCACTATGTAGTCTCGGGGTGGCCTTGAACTCATGGCGATCCTCTCCTACCTCTGCCTCCTGAGTGCTGGGATTAAAGGCGTGTGCCACCACGCCTGGCTTGCTTTTGTTTTTTGAGGTAGGGCCTGCTCTAGCCCAGGCTGACCTGTAATTCACTATATAGTCTCAGGGCATACTCTTTCTGTATCTCTCTCAAATAAATAAAAATAGTTTCTGGGGCTGGAGAAATGGCTCAGTGGTTAAAGCGCTTGCCTGCAAACCTGATGACTTGGGTTTGATTCCCCAGAGCCCACATAAAGTCAGATGCACAAAGAGGCACATGCATCTGGAGTTCCTTCGCATTTGCTCTCTGTCTCTCATCTATCTCTCTCTCTGCTTGCAAATAAACAAATAAAAATATTTAATAAAAAATAGTTTTAAAAATAATAGTTGAGGAGGTAGAAATGCTAATTATCTGAAATTTACATTCTACATTGTATACATGTATCAAAGTATAAGACTATATACAAGCCGAGCGTGGTGGCGCATGCCTTTAATCCCAGCACTCGGGAGGCAGAGGTAGGAGGATCACCATGAGTTCAAGGCCACCCTGAGACTACATAGTGAATTCCAGGCCAGCCTGGGCTAGAATGAGAGACCCTACCTACCTGAAACAAACAAACAAACAAACAAAGAAACAAAAACTATGTACAACAACTATGTACAATTTATATTACATGTTTACTTAAATATGTCAATTGAAATTGTGTGTGTGTGTGTGTGTGTGTGTGTGTGTGTGTGTGTGTGTGTGTGTGTGTGTAGGCATCCATGCCATGGCTTGGGTAAAAAGGTCAGAAAACAACTTCAAAGTGTCTGTGCTCTATCTACCTTTGAGACATGGTCTCTTGCTACTGCAAATAAACTGCTATCCTGCAAGTGAATGTCAGACTACCTGGCCCAGGAGCTTCAGATTCTCCTAGGTCTTCTTTCTATTGTTGCAATCATGTTGGGCTAACAGATGCATGTGTCACTTTGCATCAGGCTTTACATGGGTGCTGGGAATTGAACTCAGGCTGGCAGATTTTGTAAGCAGTCACCACTAAGACATCTTCCAGGCCTTTTATATGAGAATTTTTATAAAGAGGGGAAATTAAGTAGAGATTTATTCTCATTCATTTTCTCTGACTTCCTCCTGTGGTTTGGATATCTTCCCCTGTATTAAACTCATACTGAGACTGGAGATGTAGCTCAGTTGGTCGAGTGCTTGCTTAGCATGCATGAAGCCCTGTGTTCAATCTCCAGAACCACATAAACTGGGTTTGGTAGCACATATCTGTTTACTAGCACTTAGGAGGTGGAACTGGAAGGATCAAAGTTCAAGAATATCCTGCCTCAAAAATAAAAGAAGGAGGGCTGCAGAGATGGCTTAGCAGTTAAGGCATTTGCCTGCAATGCAAACCTGAAAAAGGACCTGAGTTTGATTCCCCAGTGCCCACGTAAAGCCAGATGCACAAGAGGGCGCATGTGTCTGGAGTTCATTTGCAGTGGCTGGAAGCCCTGTTGTGTCCATTCTCTCTGTCTCTCTCTGTCTGTCTCTCTCTGTCTGCCTCTCTCTCTCAAATAAAAATAAATAAAATATTTTTAAAAAAATAAAAGAAGGAAAGGAGGGAAGAAGGATGAAAAAAAAGGAAAAAAAATACTAAAATTCAATCGCTTTTTTAAAACATTTTATTTATTTGAGAGAGAGAGAGAGAGAGGCAGACAGAGAAACAGAGAGAATAGGAGCGCCAGGGCTTCCAGCCACTGCAAATGAACTCCAGATGCATGCGCCCTCTTGTGCATCTGGCTTTAAATGGACACTGGGGAATCGAACTTATGTCCTTCTGCATTGCAGGCAAACGCCTTAACCGCGAACCCATCTCTTCAGCCCTAAACGCTATTTTTTAAAAAATATTTTATTTATTCATTTCAAGCAGAAAGATAGAGAGAGAGAGAGAGAGAGAGAGAGAGAGAGAGAGAGAGAGAGAGAGAGAGAGCGCGCACACCAGAGCCACCACCTTGTGGGTCTGGCCTATGTGGGTCCTGGGGAATTGAACCCGGAGCCTTAGGCACTGGAGGCAAGTGCCTTAACCACTGAGCCATCTCTCCAGCCCATAAACGTTATTTTTTTTTTAAATATCTTATTTATTCATTTTCAAGCAGAGAAATACAGAGAGAGAGAGAGAGAGAGAGAGAGAGAGAGAGAGAGACCACACCACGGCCACCACCTTGTGGGTCTGACATATGGGGGTACTGGGGAATTGAACCCAGGGCCTTAGGCCCCAGAGGCAAGTGCCTTAGCTGCTGAGCCATCTCTCCAGCCCCCCATAAACGTTATTTTAATAGTATTAAGTATGAAGAGATGGGACCTTGCATAGTGGCATATGGGTATAATACCAGCATTCAAGATGCTGAGGCAGAAGGATATGAGTTTAAGGCCAATCAATCAGCTAGGTTGCATATCAGGACTGACTCGAAAAAAAAAAAAAGTGGTGGTACCCTCAAGTGAGGAAGGGTGCTAGGCAAATGGCTGTCAGTAAGGTACTTGCTGTGCAAGCATGAGGATCTGACTTGAGACCCTTATCACCCATGTAAAGGCTGAGTATGGTGGTGTGCACCTATAATTCCAGTGTCAGGTGCTATGGAGGCAGAGACAGGGGGATCTCTGGGGCTTGCTGGCTAGTTATTTTAACCTAATTGGTAAGCTCAAGGTTCAATGAGAGACCCCGTTTCAGAAAATTAGGTGGAGAGCAATTGATGATGACTTCTGGCCTCTACGCACATGCACAAACAGCCATCTATATCTCCCCCCACACACACAAAACACACAAGTGGTTGCCCTTATGAATGCATTAAGTCTAATATCTCAGGAGTAGATTAGTTACTGTCGGAATGGGCTCTTGATAAAAGAATGTGTTCAGCCAGGTTTTTTCTGCCTTGCACATTTGTATGCTAGACATGTTATGCAACAAGAAGACCCTTGCTAGCTGGTTGTGGTGGCTCACACTTATAATCATAGCACTCAGGAGGCTGAGGAAGGAGGAGTACCATGATTTTTAGGCCAGCCTGGGTTACATAGAGTTTCAGGCCAGTCTTGCCTACAATGTGAGACTCTTTCCAAAAAAAAAAAAAAAACAAACAGGTCTGGGAAGATGGCTCGGTGGCTGAGAGTACTTGCTGCTTAAGCATGAGGGCCTCTTGGCCAAAACCAGGTTCAACTCCATAGAACCCATGTAAAAAGATGGGTATGCAGGCTCACAGGGTGGCGCATGTGTGTGGAGTTCGCTTGCAGTGGCAGAAAGCCCTGAAATGCTCACCCTCTCCTTGTAAATAAATAATAAAATATTTTAAAAAGATGGGCATGGCCACACATATCTATAATCCCAGTCCACAGGAAGTGGAAACCAGAGAATGACTGGGGTTTGTTGATGGACAGCAGCTCTAGGTTGAGGGAAGATCCTGTCTCAAGGAAATTTAGCAGATGAGCAATAAGAAAAGAACACCCAACATTCTTCTCTGGCCTCTGCACACTTGTGCATGTGATCACACACACATGAACATACACCTCACTTTACACACATATACACACATGTCACAAAACAAAACAAAACAAAGCCACTTATGGTGGTACATGCCTTTAATCCCAGTGGGCAGTGAGTTCCAGGCCAGCCTGGGGCTATAGAGTGAGCTCCAGAGCATCCTGGGCTAAAGTGAGACCCTGCGTCAAAACAGACAAAAACCCAGACAAACACAAAGCCAGGAATGCCCTTATGAGATTCCAGGGCCATGTTATTATGTCCTACATCCTGGATTGTTGCTACCTTAGCTTCTAATTGGGGGCTAGGGATGTGCCTTAGTGGTAAAGTACTTGCTTATAGGATGTGTGTGAGACCCTGGATTTGATCCTGAGCACTTGAGGGGAGGAATCTACTGTTCACAAATTACCCAATCTTGATGTTCTGTTATAGCAGAAGAAAACAAACTAAGATATCCCTTCAAAAGGTTTAAAGCAGGGCTGGAAAGATGGCTTAGTGGTTAAGGTATCTGCTTGCAAGCCTGGCAGCCCAGGTTTGATTCCCTAGTAGCCACTAAAGCCAGATGCACAAAGTGGCACACACATCTGGAGTTTGTTTGCAATGGCAAGAGGCCCTGGTGTGCCTATTTTCTTCTTTATCTCTCCCCCTTCTCTCTCTCCTTGCAAATAATAGTGTGGGGCTGTTTTTTTTTTTTTTTCAAATTAAAAAAAAAAAAAAGGTTTAGGGAAGCCCGGCGTGGTGGCGCACGCCTTTAATCCCAGCACTCAGGAGGCAGAGGTAGGAGGATCACCATGAGTTCGAGGCCACCCTGAGACTACATAGTGAATTCCAGGTCAGCCTGGGCTAGAGTGACCCTACCTCGAAAAACCAAAAAAAAAATATATATATATATATATATATATATATATACACACACACACACACACACATATATATCTGCCTCCCAAGTGCTTAAAGTTGTACACCACCATGCCCAGCTCATTTCGTTATTTTTAATTATTTGCTATCTTCTCTTAACCCATTTTGAGCATGATACCTAGAGATGTAGAGTTGATTAAGGTTCTTATTGGGGCTTTGTTTTCCTTCAAAACAAGTTCCAGTGGGACATAAAAATCTTACCATTTGGGCTGGAGAGATGGCTCAGTGGTTAAGGCACTTGCCTCCATTGCCTAAGGCCCTGGGTTCAATTCCCCAGGACCCACATAAGCCAGACCCACAAGGTGGTGGCCCTGGTGCATTCTCTCTCTCTGTCTCTGTCTCTGTCTCTCTCTCTCTCTCTATCTCTCTGCTTGAAAATGAATAAATAAAATAAATCTTACCATTCATTTAATAGGCATTAATAGGCAATTATTTATCTTCTAAGAAGACAACTAAGTGAAATGGACATGGTCCCTATTTCAAAGAACTTATTACCTACTGCAGTTAATAGCAACCTTATGTAGCCAAAAATTCTCCAGTCCTGCAAATAATAGAAAGATATGATTGGTCATCAATCATGTCTTACTTTTAATAGTTCTCTGTTCCTGCAAATAGTGAAAAGAATTGAGAGTTAAGATTCTCTAGTCTCATTCTTCCATCTGTTCATCCTAAATGTGGAATGTTTTGTTTCTTTCTACAAAGCGACATCCCTCTCCCACAGTCACAAAATCATTGTAATCATTACCATATGCTTGTATGTGCTATGTGTTAAAACATCTTGAAAAATCAAATGTTTGGGAGTCAGGAGAAAAGAGTAAAGACCCAAGAAATGTACCTCAGATGTGAGCAGAGAGGCCTGTTGGATCACTAGACAATTATTTTAGTGCACATTCTCACTTACCTAAATCTGCATAGAATCTGCCACTTGAGCTCACCTCAGAATTGTAACTTAGTCTATTCACTGCAAAGAGTTTCAGAAAAGAAAAGAGAGAGGAGGGGGAAGTAGGAAGAGGAAGAGGAAATTCCTTTAAGTGGAATTTCATACAGGTAATTAAGAGAGATGACTAAGGACTTCACACATAAAGAGCAGTATCTCACAGGATAGTCAGTAACACCATGGAATTAAAAATCCTCTTAAATGTTCCTTAGGAAGAACTTATTTACAGGAAGACATAACCTCTGTGACCTTCAATTGTTTTATTTGTGTGTGTAATGTGGTATGTGTAATGTGGCTCCCCATATTGTCACCTGCGGGCTAGTGACTGGAGCAGAATGTTGGCTGTCCTGCTCCATTGCCCTTCTGGATCATTTTTTAAATATTTTTTATTTATTTGCAAGGAGAGAAAGAGAAAAGGTGTACCAGGGCTCTAGCCACCACAAACGAACTCCAGATACACGTGCCACTTTGTGCAGCTGACTTTATGTGGGTACTGGGGAATGGAACCTATGTTATTAGGCTTTGCAGGCAAGTGCCTTAACCACTGAGCTATCTCTCCAGCCCCCCAGATCATTTTTTTGAGCCAGTTGCTTTTCTGGTTCAGGAGCTTGCAGGGTTCTGATGGTTCTCAGGTCTCCATGTGGGATTGAGGTTACAGGTGCTTGGTGCCATGCCCAGCTGCTTATGTGGGATCTAGAGATTTGAACTCTGGTGGTCTCAGGCCCTCATGGGAAGTCTGCTTAACCATTGAGTCTTCTCTCCAGCCCCCTCAATTATTTTAGAATTCCTGATTTGTAGTGAGAGGTTTGTTCTCACAAGCTCCTATAAGTGAGGTCATTTATAAGTGATAAATTAGATAAAATGCTGATACTGGTTCCTTTTTTTTTTTTTTTTCCATTGCTAGAGATTGAACCTGGAGACTTGACTTGTATCACATGTTAGGCACAAACTCTACCACTGAGGTGCACCCCTAGTCCCTTGTTCTCATTGATGTTTCTTTTCAGGCATAATGAAAGATTCTCGCTGTGGTTATAATTCCTTGGAATTGAAGGATCACCTATTGTTATCTTCCAGCTTCTTTGTTGCTCTTAGAATAGGGATAATCATTTATATTGAGAAAATTATAGTTTTATTATAGCTTCTATAACAAGTGACCACAAACTGGGTGACTGAAAACAACAAAACTTCATTCTCTTATAGGTCAGGAGGCCAAAAGTCCGAAATTAAGGTGTGGAGCAGGACCATGCCTTCCTAATGAGAGTCTAGGGAAGAATCTTTGCCAGCCTTTTCCAGCTTCTGGTTGCTGTCAGCGTTTCTTGGTTTATGGTTGTACTGCTCCAGTCTCTACTTCAATCTTTATATTGCCTTTTTTTGTTTTAGGGTTTTAATTTTCTTTTTTTGTGTAGGGGCGGAGAACTTGTGTGTCACTAACTGCCTAATTAGATAATCCTAGACAAACTTCCTCATCTCAAGATCCTTAATTTAATCACCATATAAAATATCATTGAGGGAGACCAGGCGTGGTGGCACACGTCTTTAATCCCAGCATTTGGGAGGCAGAGGTAGGAGGATCACCATGAGTTCAAGGCCACCCTAAGATTACATAGTGAATTCCAGGTCAGCCTGGGCTAGAGCAAGACCCTACCTCGAAAAACCAAAAAAAAAAAAAAAAAAAATTAAAAAAAATATATATTATATATAAAATTGACATTCATATGTTCTAACAATCAGGACATAGAGTTACCATTGAGATCTATTATGTATTGTGTCCCTCAAACCATGAAAAAATTGGATTTCAGATGTTACTACCCATGGAATATCAGCTAAATTGCCAGTAAACCATGAGAAGCCCAGAGATAGAAAAGTAGAACATATCCCTGACATTCTTCAGAAGGGTGCAAGCAGCCAATTGTAGTACATGTCTGTAATACCAGCACTTAGGAGGCTGAGGCAGGAGGATCACTCTGGCCTAAGGATGAGACCCTATGTCTGCAAAACAAAAAACAAACAACAAAAACAGAAGGAAGAAACTACACTTTGATTTCAGGCTTCAGGCTCTAGAACTATACAACAATAAAATACTGTTGTTTAGCCACATGTTTATAGTACTTTGTTAGGACAACTTTAGCAAATAGGGAAGCTTTTTTCAGCCTATCGTTGAAGTCTATAATTTGCTATAGCTAGTACCTAGAAGCAATGACAAGGAATTCCAAAGCCCCAATTCTCCCTGACACTCATCAGTGTGTTTAACTTCATTGTCTCCTTTCTTCTCCCAACAGAGGAGACCCTGGTAATGTAATATGACGGTTAATAGGATCCTATTATTAGCACCTCCAATATAATAGGGTGGGAGATTCTCCATATCAGAACAATTTGTTAACATTTTACTATTATTTATTTATTTATTTATTTGGTTTTTCGAGGTAGGATCTCACTCTAGCCCAGGCTGACCTGGAATTCACTCAGTAGTCTCAGGCTGGCCTCGAACTCACTGCGATCCTTCTACCTCTGTCTCCTGAGTGCTGGGATTAAAGGCGTGCACCACCACTCCTGGCTGTTAACATTTTAGACCACAATGAAAAAAAAAACACTAAATAATAGTTTTCAACAAAGGTCTGATGAGAGGCTTAGTGTACACAGAGTATCCACTGTATTCTGCCTGACATCTCTGACCTTGAAGAACCCTGGGTACAGACTTCCTGAAAGTAACTCATGAATAATTTTCTTTGTCTTTTGTTCTTTTTCAAAAGATCTCATGCTACGCAAGCTAACCTCAAATTTCCTATGTAGCCCAGAATAACTGTCAGTTTCTAATCCTCCTGCCTCCACCTCCTGCATACAGGATTACAGATATATGCCACCTCACCCAGTTTATACTGGAAATCAAACCCAAGGTCTTTTGCATACTAGGCTAGCACTCTTAGCAACTGAGCTTCATCCCCAGTTCCCATAAATAATTTTCTTAATTCAGTCATTGTGGACTTAATTTAGTGTAAAAAAAAAAAGTTTGATTACCTATAGTGTGGCAGGCACTAGGTTAGGCACTAGAGACGGGAAGAAGTATGACATCTAACTATTCACTGCCCCGTTGGACAGTCAGCCACATAAAGGTGTAGTTGCACTGCAGTATGATAGATGGGACAATATATATGCAAGTACTAAGTAAGAGACCTGGCAGACATCAGGGAAGGCTGCGTGGAGAAAAAGATGCTTTTGAAAGATAAATAGAAGTATTCTAGGCAGTGGAAAAGAAAATCCCACACCTAAGAGAAAAGTAGATGTGAAAAACTGAAACAGCATATATTCAGAACAATGTAGTTAGCTTGGTATTGACAAAGTGCAAAGTGATGGCAAATAACAAAAGATGAGGCTGAATCTAGTCTCCCAAGCTCCTGATGTTCTGCTAGATGGTTCTATCCACTATCATCGTAAATGGGTATTATAGTTGGGCAGCATAGGTTCTTTTTCTCTGCTAGCCTTCTTTTAATGTAGGCTCCTTCTTAGTCAGTAGTCAACATGCTAAATGTCTTTTCAGGGACTGGGGAGATGGCTCAGTGGTTAAAGGCACTTGCTTGCAAAGCCTGACAGTCCAGGTTGTATTCCCCAGTACCCATGTAAAGCTAGATGCACAAAGTGATGCCTGTATCTGGAGTTCATTTGCAGCGGCAAGAGGCTGTATTCTCTCATACTCTCTTTCTCTCTCTCTGCAAATAAATAAGTAAATAAGTGTCTCTTTTGCCTATAAGGCCAACAATCTAAAATTAAAAGAATTGCCCTTTTGCCTGGTTTTATAAAACTGCAGCTCATGGGGCTGGGGAGATTGCTCAGTGGTTAGTGGAACCTACTTGCAGAGCCTGCCAGCCAGGATTCAATTCTCCATCAACCCATATAAGCCAGCCCCTAAAGTGGCACAAACATCTGACATTCATTCATTTGCAGTGGCAAAGGGGTCCTGACACCACCCTCCCCAAAATATATATAGATATATTTATTTAATTTAGTTATATATATAGCAGCTCATCAAAACCTTCTAGGTTAAGCTGGCCTATAATTCCAGCACTTGGGAAGCTGAAACAGGAGAATCTCTGTGGGTTCAAGGCCATCATAGACTACATGCCGAGTTTCAGACCAGCTTAGCCTACAGAGTAGAATCCTATCTCAAAAAATAAATAAATAAAAACTTTCCTGGTTAGACACAAAGATATTAAATTGAGTGAATATGCCAATAAATCAGGGTAATATTTTTTGCATGTTATTAAGATGGCAAGGCAGAATTAGAACGCCATGATAGTTTGTGGTTTATTCAGCAAAACTGCCAAACCATTTGAGCCTCTTTGTCTTTGGCTGTTGTTTTTCTTACAGTCCTGCAGCCTGTTGTGTGGTTACTGAGTTTCTGGGCACCTATGCTTTGGGAGATTTTGTTGTTGTTGTTTTCTGGAGATGTGGCTGTCCTTGAACTCCCAATATAACCAAGGATGACTTCCAATTTCTGATCCTCTGATTTCTACCTTTCAGGTATTGGGATTACTTTGTGTGGTACTGGGGATAAAACCCAGAGCTTCATGCATGCTACACAGTACTTTATTAACTGAATCCCATTAAAACAAAAGTTTGTTGCTACATTTTAGAATGGGGGCAGAGAGAGAGAAAGAATGAACTAATTGTGTATATGTGGGGGGGCGGTGATACTTTAAAAGCTTGAGCCAGCCATTTAAATGCTGTCTTTAGAGAAAGAGTTTTCTCTCCTTCCCCCTTTTTGTTTGTTTAAAAAAATTAATTTGTGGGCTGGAGAGAGCGGTTAAGGCACTTGCCTCTAGTGCCTAAGGCCACGGGTTCAATGCCCCAGTACCCACATAAGCCAGACCCACAAGGTGGTGGCTCTGGTTTGGTTCTCTCGTTCTCTTTCTCTCTCTCTCTCTCTCTCTCTCTCTCTCTCTCTCTCTCTCTCTCTCTCTCTCTCTCTCTCTCTCCCCTTGGAAATGAATAAATAAAATAATAAATTAATTTGTGTGTGTGTGCACTTGCCACACCCACCCACCCACCCACCCACCCACCCAGGGTTTCTTGCTGCTGCAAATGAATACCCATCCGGCTTTACATGGGTAGCTGAGGAATTGGCACCCGGACAAACAGGCTTTGCAAACAAGCTGCTAAGCCATCTCCTCAGCCTCTTGCCTGACATTTATTTATTTATTTATTTATTTATTTATTTATTTATTTATTTTGGTTTTTTTGAGGTAGGGTCTTACTCTAGTCCAGGCTGACCTGGAATTCCCTATGTAGTCTCAGGGTGGCCTGAACTCACAGCAATCCTCCTACCTCTGCCTCCCAAGTGCTGGGATTAAAGGCGTGTGCCACCACGCCCGGCTTGCTTGACTTTTATAGTAATAAATTTTTTAAACTCTAAATGATCAGGACAGAGTTTTTGGTTATTGTAAATACCAATATATTTACTCATTTACAATGGTATTTACTCATATGTGCTCTGTTCAGCTCATTGTTAGCTTTTGTATTTTTCCTTTGGGGGTAGTGGGGTGGCATGGCATGTGTGTGTATAGAGTACGTGTGGTGTGTGGTGTGATGTGTGTATGTGTGTGAAGATACACGTGCCCTATGTAGAGGCTTGAAAAGAAAGATGGGTGTCCTCTTTCTGCACATCTGCCTGTTTTCTTAGGATGAGTCTCTCATTCAACACAGAGCTACTTTTTTTTTTTTTTTTTTGGTTTCTCAAGGTAGGGTCTCACTCTAGCCCAGGCTGACCTGGAATTCACTATGTAGTCTCAGGATGGCCTTGAACTCATGTCGTTCCTCCTACCTCTGCCTCCAGAGTGCTGGGATTAAAGGTGTGCTCCACCACACCCGGCTAGAGCTGCTGTTTTGTCTTCTTTTTAAATTTTTTTTGCTGGGTGTGGTGGCGCACGCCTTTAATCCCAGCACTTGGGAGGCAGAGTTAGGAGGATTGCTGTGAGTTCGAGGCCACCCTGAGGCTACATAGTGAATTCCAGGTCAGCCTGGGCTAGAGTGAGACCCTACCTCGAAAAAACCAAAAAAAAAAAAAAAATTATTTATTTATTTACAAGGAGAGAGAATATAAATATGGGCATGCCAGAGCCTCTTGCCACTGTAAATAAACTCCATATGCATACGCCACTTGTGCATCTGGCCTTACATGGGTTCTAGGGAATAAAACCCAGGCCATCAGACATTACAAGCAAGCAAACACCATAACTGCTGAGCCATCTCTCCAGCCCTTTGCAATATTTTTTTCAGTCAGCAAGACCTAATTGATTCTCTGGTGTCCATTTCCTCCACTCACCCACCCACACACACCTACATAGGACTGGAGTTACCCAGGTGTGGGGGCACACTCAGGTGGGTGGGTGCTGGGGAATGAAGCTCAGGTGATTTCAGACCCTCATGCTTGCACAGCAAGTACTCTTAACCACTGAGTCATTTTCCCAGCCCCAAGCTCATATATATATATATGTTTATTTTATTTTATTATTTTTTTCTTTTTTTTTAAATTTATTGTCCATAATGAGTTACAACATTTAGTGGGCAAACAATGAGTTGTTATCCCCAATTCTCCACTGCCCTCCCCTCCCCCCTCCACTGGATAACCTCCTCCATGGGTCGTCTGAAGCTCCTATATTTTTAAGAAGTGTGTATTGTTTTTCTACAGTGAAATTTTTAGCAGCTCAAGCCAAACTATATAGTAGATTTTCCAAGCTAAAAGCCCACACTTTTTAAATCTGGTGTGTTGGTGCACACCTTTAATCCCACTGTTCAGGAGGCTGAGGTGGAAAGTTCGCCATGAGTTCAAGGCCAACCTGGGGCTACAGAGTGAGTTCCAACTCAGCCTGGACCAGAGTGAGACCCTGCCTTGACAAACAACAGCCACAAAAAAATCCATCTTTGTCCTTTCCACATATTTGTGAGATATAGGAATTATAACACTTATTTGTAGAGCAAATAATAAAAGATAAAACTGTGTTTTTCAAGGACTGTGTATCTTGTAACATCCTAATAAGAATTTATGAATAGATAAAATTGAAAGTATGAACGTATAATGTTAACAAGAACTTTTATGGAATATATGATTATTTTGATTACAGAAGAGAAAAGCTTTCCTTGTTTTGTTAAGAAACTAAAGGGCCAGGCGTGGTGGCTCACGTCTTTAGCACTCCGGAGGCAGAGGTAGGAGGGTCACCAGGAGTTCCAGGCCACCCTGAGACTACCTAGTGAATTCCAGGTCAGCCTGGACTAGAGCGAGACCCTACCTCGAAAAACAAAAACAACAACAAAAAAAAAAACTGGTAAGGGAGAGGAAAAGCCAAGAATAAGAAAAGATGGTACACCAATTTAAAACTCCATCTTTAATGAAGAAAAATCTTAACTGCCTTAGTTTCAAGAACATCATAAGATGCTTCTGTTTCACATTTGGTTCTTTCCAGAAGTCCAGACAGTATAGCCAGAACCATTGTTTCTAAGGAACCTGAGGGTACTAGGTGATGATGAAATGATTTGTTTAGTATACTCTATGGAAGTGGAAATAGAATTCTCCATTAGTATGCAATTGATATTCATAAAGACAGAGTAAGATACTTTATTACATATTCCATTTCTAGGTCCCTAGATAGAAAGTGAAAAAGATTCTGTACGTCTTAAATTATCATGTATTGGTTAGGAATAATTTTACCTAACAATAGCTTGAAACTATGTGAACACTTGTAGCACAGTAAGTCCAGAATAATGACTGTTTCAACAGCTAAGCAAGTTTATCAAGTACCTGCATTCTTTTTTTTTTTTTTGGTTTTTCGAGGTAGGGTCTTGCTCTAGTCCAGGCTGACCTGGAATTCACTCTGTAGTCTCAGGGTGGCCTCGAACTCACGGTGATCCTCCTACCTCTGCCTCCCGAATGCTGGGATTAAAGGCTTGCGCCACCACGCCCATCTTTTTTGTCAATTTCTATTTTTGGTACCTGCATTCTTTTCTTTTTTTATTTTAAAATATTTTATTTATTCATTTTCAAGCAGAGAGATGAGAGAGGGAGGGAGGGAGGGAGAGCACACCAGGGCCACCACCTTGTGGGTCTGGCTTATGTGGGTACTGGGGAATTGAACCCGGGGCCTTAGGCACGGGAGGCAAGTGCCTTAACCACTGAGCCATCTCTCCAGCCTGCATTCTTTTCTTTTAAATATTTATTTATTTATATCTGATTGAAAATGAATAAATAAGATATTTTTTTAAAATAAAAAAATATTTATTTATTTATTTATTTATTTATTTATTTAAGGGGGCAGACAGAGAATGGGCGTGCCAGGACCTCTAGCCATTGTAAGCAAACTCCAAACATGTGCACCACCTTGTACATCTGGCTTTACATGGGTACTGGGGAATCAAATTCTGGTCCTTCGGCTTTGCAGGCAAACGCCTTAACCGTTAAACTTTCTCTCCAGCCCCCTGAATTATTTTTACCTTTTTGTTGAACCATTTAAAAAATTTTGGCCAGGCGTGGTGGCACATGCCTTTAATCCCAATACTCAGGAGGCAGAGGTAGGAGGATTGCCATGAGTTCAAGGCCACCCTGAGACTACATAGTGAATTCCAGGTCAGCCTGGACTAGAGCGAGACCCTACCTCAGAAAAAAACATTTTGGTATGTATATGTGTATGTCACAGGCGTGATGTGGTATGTATGTGTGTAGTATAAGCACATGTGTGTGCAGATGTGGCATCCCGTGCATCCACAGAGACCAGAAGAGAATGTTGTGTGTCCCCCTTCATTGCTCATCTACTTGTTTCTTTGAGACAGAGTCTCTTCACTGACTGACCTTTGGCAGTTTCATGAGCCTCAGCAATTCTCCAATCTCTACTCCCTGCAGGACTGGGGTTACAGACATGTTTGGCCACGCCCAACTATTTGTGTGGGTTCTGGAAACTGAACTCATTTATCTCAGGCCCTATCAGAAAGTTCCTTAACCACTGAGCCATCTTTCCTGCCTCCATTTTAAACTTCTACTCTTTACTATACTCATGCTTGTTTCCCTCACTGCCCAAGCATGACAAAAAAAGAAGTGGTGGCCCCAGGAAGCTCTCTTGTTCTTTTTTTTTTTTTTGGTGAAGCTCTCTTGTTCTAACATTTCCTTTTATAAGGGAGACAAAAGCTTTCCCAGAAATGCTACAATTCATCCCACCCCAACCCCTGTATTTTTGTCTGCATTGGATACTGGGACAGTGAATATCTCTGGCTTTTCATCCTTTATAATGGGAGAAGTATTGAGAATTGAAGGCCAGGAAACCAGTTACCTCTTACTTAAACCCATTGCTTCACCTCTACTCCCCACCTCAAGCAATCCAGTTATGCAAGGCATTATTTGACAAGTCTTTTCATTAAACACACAACTTAGTTTAGGTTTTTACTGAAAAAAAATCATAACAGAATACTATTAAGAGGGGAGAGAATCAAGAAAAAGAGTTATATTTATCCTTTTATTGTAATTCTTGGGAGTCACAGAGCAGAAGTTGAGATGACCAGGACATTTGACCATTCCTCAATTCCATCAAATAATAAGTAACTAACATTCAAAACAAAATATGGGGCTGGAGAGATGGCTCAGCAGTTAAGGCACTTGCCTCCAGTGCCTAAGGCCCCGGGTTCAATTCCCCAGGTCCTACATAAGCCTGACCCACAAGGTGGTGGCCCTGGTGCGCACTTGCTCTCTCTCTCTCTCTCTCTCTCTCTCTCTCTCTCTCTCTCTCTCTCTCTCTCTGTGCTTGAAAATGAATAAATGAAATATTTAAAAAAAATATGGGGCTGGAGAGATGGCTCAGTGGTTAAGGCACTTGCCTCCAGTGCCTAAGGCCCTGGGTTCAATTCCCCAGGACCCACATAAGCCAGACCCACAAGGTGGTGGCCCTGTGCTCGCTCGCTCTCTCTTTCTCTCTCTCTCTCTCTGCTTAAAAATGAATAAATAAAATATTTTTTTAAAAAATATGGTGTCATACACTTGTAGTTCCAGAATTCCAAAAGTTGAAGCAGGAGGGATCCTGAAAGAAAGAATGTGGTTTGGAATGTTGTTTATAAATTGACTTTTTGTTTATGTTAAAAAAAATTTTTTTTAGCTGAGCGTGGTGGCACACACCTTTAATCCCAACACTCGGGAGGCAGAGGTAGGAGAATTGCTGTGAGTTCGAGGCCACCCTGAAACTACATAGTGAATTCCAGGTCAGCCTGGGCTAGAGTGAGACCCTACCTCGAAAAACAAAAAAAAAAAATTTTTTTTTTTACATTAGGGTCTCACTTTAGCCCAGGCTGACCTGGAATTCACTATGTAGTCTCAGGGTGGCCTCGAACTCACAATGATCCTCCTACCTCTGCCTCCCAAGTATTGGGATTAAAGGCATGGGCCACCATGCCTGGTGGACATTTTTTTTTTTTGCACTGGGCACCATGATTGTTAAGAAAATAAAACAATATGTAAGCCGGGCGTGGTGGTGCACGCCTTTAGTCCCAGCACTTGGGAGGCAGAGGTAGGAGGATCACCATGAGTTCAAGGCCACCCTGAGACTACATAGTGAATTCCAGGTCAGCCTGGGCTAGAGTGAGACCCTACCTCGAAAAACCAAAAAAAAAAAAAATTAATTAATTAATTAATTAATTTAAAAAGCCGGGTGTGGTGGCACATGCCTTTAATCCCAGCACTCGGGGCAGAGGTAGGAGGATTGCCGTGAGTTCAAGGCCACCCTGAGACTACAGAGTGAATTCCAGGGCAGCCTAGGCCAGAGCGAGACCCTACCCCGAAAAACCCCAAAATAAAATAAAATAATAAAATGTTATGTTAGGTACAGTATACAATTTAGTGAGGATGATTCCCCCCACCCCGATTTTCCTCCTTCGTTTCCCTGACAGCACTGTATATTTTGGGAAGAAGTTTCCTGTTCTTACTTTACCTCTATATATTCACTTTTTCACAAATGCAGCAAATGAACAGCCGCTCCTGTGGTTGTATTGATTTGTTGTACAATCCTGTACTTGGGAATGATTCATTCAAGAGCCATGAAGCATTCTAAGCAGGATGTGTGACTCATTTAGCAAACAGCAGAGTTGGAGAGAGCAGGAGCCTAGACTAACTGAGGGAGAAATGAAAGCCATGAGGGATGTGTAGATGTATATTCTCTCACTTTTCTGTTTTTCCCTTCCCTACTTCCAAACATGTGATCCCACCCATTGGGAATGGAAGCCCTCCCACTATCACATTCCACTACGTGTTCAACACTGGTATCACCACAATATGCTCCATAGTTTCTCTGATTTTCTGTGGCTTTTTCTTTCCACTTTCTTTCATCAAAATATGTCCAAGTGTAGATACTATAATGAAAGCTGTTCTGTCCAGGAAGCACTGGAAAATCCAGAAACTTTGGAGAAAGGAGTTGATTTCAACATAACTGACTTCCAGATTGTCATAAATATAAACTGAATTGATTTTATTGCTCCTTGATGGTTTAGACATTCAGGGCTCATTTCCTAATAACCAAAGAGCTCTCTGATTATCGTCCTCCAGCCTGCTCTTCTAAAGTAAGGAAAGGCACTTATTTCATCACAGGTCAGGATATAAGAGCATTTTAAAATGTTAGGCAAGCTGGGCCTGGTGATACAGGTGTATGATTCTAGCTTCTCAGAAGCTGATATAGAAGGATTATAGGTTCAAGGCCAGCCTGGGCAACCTACTGGACCCTAACCGAAGAAAAGCAAAAGTAAAATGAGGCTAAGGATACAGCTCAGTGGTAGAGTGCTTGCCTAGCATATACAAGGCTCTAGGTTCGAACTCTAGTACTTCAGGGGGTGGGGAGAGGGAGAAAAGAAGGAGGAGGAGGGATATATTGAGATTGGTAATGGAATAAAATATGAGAAAAATCACAAGGAAACTGAAGCTATGGTAGCTGAAAAAAAAAATTCTGGAATTGATCTGGCTAGGAGTTGAGTGAATATTGCACAAAACTTTCACTGATCACAATGCTTGAAACTGTTAACAATCCTAACTTCTGTATGTTTGCCCTGGCTCAGTGAAAAAAAGCAAAAACTTAGCTTTGTTTGTGCCTGATCTCTCGTTTGCCCTGAACCATTGCAGCTCTGCTCAGTGTTGCTCTAAAATACTTTGAGGACAGAGTAGGCTAAATGTGATTAGGAAGGCATTATTTGTAGAGACTGGGGAAAAGAAAAATCTGCCTTTTGGCTTTTTTTTAAAAATATTTTATTTATTCTTTTTCAAGCAGAGAGATAGAGAGAAAGAGAGAGAAAGTGAGAGAGAGAAAGTGAGAGAGAGAAAGTGAGAGAGAGAAAGTGAGAGAAAGAGAGAGAGCACCAGGGCCACCGTCTTGTGGGTCGAACCCGGGGCCTTAGGAACTGGAGGCAAGTGCCTTAACCGCTGAGCCATCTCTCCAGCCCATTGGCTTTTTGTTTAGTCCATCAGAGAGGAAAAAAAATTAAAAGCAGTCAAAATTGTTTTGATTAGCTTCTTTTGTGTTATCTCTTGTTACTAACAAGATAATGCATGAAAATTCCATGAAATCTGTTCTTCCAATTACAGTGCCTTCTGTCTCCATCCTAATTTCCCTATCAAAGTATTTGCAGCTCTGTAGTATATTAGCCACTTTAGAAAATGAGTTTTGGGAGTTTCCAAGTTTCATGTCCAAAGACATGTGTTGGCAGTTTGGCAAGAGAAACCAAAAAAAAAAAAAAAAAAAAAACTGCTTGTTTGCCTGCTTGCTTGCTTGCTTCCTTCCTTCCTTTCGTTCTTTCTTTCTCTGAAAAAAAAAATTTTTTTTTTTTTTTTTGGTTTTTTGAGGTAGGGTCTCACTCTAGTCCAGGCTGACCTGGAATTCACTATGTAGTCTCAGGGTGGCCTTGAACTCACGTCAGTCTTCCTACCTCTGCCTCCCGAGTGCTGGGATTAAAGGCGTGCGCCACCACGCCTGGCTTTCTGAAATTTTTAAAAAATATTTTTATTTGTTTATTTGAGAGACAGAGACACAGAGAGACAAACAGAAAAAAAGTGAGTATGGGCACATCAGGGTTTCCTGCTTATGTAAATGAAGTCCAGACACATATATCCAACCACTTTGTGCATCTGGCTTTATGTGGGCACTGGGGAATCGATCCCGGACTATCAGACTTTGCAGACAAGTACCTTTAACCACTGAGCCATCTCTCCAGCCCTGATTTTTTTTTTTTTTT
>PVHP010027274.1:0-24000 GCA_004024765.1 Zapus hudsonius | reverse complement strand
CCTGAGCCCACCTCCCCTGCCCTGATCCTTAGATCCCACCTCACCTGTTTTTTCATGACCCTCAGGAGAAAGGGTTCTTTGAAGGTCAGGAAGTGGAGATCCATCTTCAACTTGGGTCGTTCTGGCCATGAGACAAAACGTAAACTTCCACGAGGGGCTGAGGACAGGGGTAAGTCTGGGATGGTAGTGGTTGGGGGGGGGCCTGCTGAGGTTATGCAAAGCCCTGGTACTATCCACCATGTCTTGTAGAGGACAAATCCAGTAAGGGATCACTGCGGCCAGCAAAAAGCATGGACTCACTGAGTGCTGCAGCTGGGGCCAGTGATGGTGAGTACAGGTGTGCAGTGCCATGTGCTGTGGTGTGTGTGTGTTCTCCATGAGAGCAATAACATGGGCCTATACATTTATAAATGTGGCCAACTGTATTCTGTATCCAGTGATTCCAAAAATACTCGATGAGTGCCTGTTAATTGCTGGCCACAGTGATAGTTGCCAAATTGATGGCTATGAGCTTATATTCTAATCAATGAATGTGTTCATGAAGGGGACTCTGTGTGGGAGGGCCCAGTGACTGTATGCGCAGGGAGGGAGCTGGGAGGATTGGTGAGATTTTTGACCTCCTGGCTGGGTGGAGGGTTTATGTGGTGGCCAAGGGAAGCTGGGCCTGCTCCCTTTTAGGTTTTCTTGGTTCTGAGACACAAAGCAGAGAGTATTCTCCAGAGACTTTGAGGACCTTTAGAGCTAAGACTATTCACTATTTGGTCCTCTCTCTCTCTCCTTCACAGAGCCAGAGGGGCTCGTGGAACCTAGCAGTCCTCAGCCAAGTTCACTGATGCCTGAGAGCTTGGAGAACAGTTCAATGGAGGTAGCAGAGGGTGAACAGGAGCCTGAGGCAGAGGCACTGGGTGGTGTGAACTCTGAGCCTGGCACTCCACAAGCTAGCCGGCCAGCGCCCCGGGCTGTGGGCAGCAGCCGTGCGGAGCGCTGTGCTGGTGTCCACATCTCAGACCCCTACAATGTCAACCTCCCGCTACATATAACCTCCATCCTCAACATGCCTCCGAACATCATCTCGAACGTCTCCTTGGCCAGGCTTACCCGTGGTCTTGAGTGTCCCGCTCTACAGCCCCGGCCAAGCCTTGCCTCTGGTCCTGGCCCCCCAGGTGAGGACCTAGAGATATCCCAAGACTCGAGAGGGGGCTAGAACTTGATGCTGAGGAGGTAGTCTGGGAAAAAAAAAAAAAGCCGGGTGTGGTGGTGCACAAACCCAGCACTCAGGAGGCAGAGGTAGGAGGATTGCTGTGAGTTCAAGGCCATCCTGAGACTACATAGTGAATTCCAGGTCAGCCTGGACTAGAGTGAGACCCTACCTCAAAAAACAAACAAAAAAAAAAAAACATAGGCCTCAGCTCTTAGGCTTTGGAGGAATTTCCCTCATTTGCTTCCTTGGATTTGAGGGTGGGAATACAGTGATATCATGATAATGTTTGCCAGAGAGGGATCTCTACCAGCCTTCAAATCACCCAATTTACCCAAAAATGGGAGTCTGTGTAAGACATATATATGAGGGATTTATTGAATACAAGTGTATCATATGATAGATGATTTTTAAAATCATTATATCAAAGCTAGGCATGGTGGCACATGCCTTTAATCCCAGCAATCAGGAGGCAGAGGTAGGAAGATCATCATGAGTTCAAGGCCAGCCTGAGACTGCATAGGGAATTCCAGGTCAGCCTGGGCTAGAGTGAGACCCTACCTCCAAAACAAATCGTTATATAACAGCTACATTTATTAATATGTGCCAAAGACTGTGTTAGGCACTTTGTAGGTATTCATTCACTTTCTCATTATCTGATGACACAGACATTGCTCTCCTATTTCAGCAGTGGAACCCGAGACATAGGTTAAACAGTTTGTGACTGACTTGGGTAGGAAGAGGCAAATCCTTGCTCTGATTCCTGTTTCTAAAGTGTCAAAAAGCCCCAAAACAGCATAGGCTAGAGGATGAGGATGCGGACCAGAGGGTTAAGTAGACTTGGGTTCAAATTTTGGCTTAATTGGCTATGCAACCTTAGACAAATTGTTTAATCTCAAGGCTGGGTACATAGCTCAGCTGGTAGAGTCTTTGCCTATTCCTAGCACTGCATAAAGTCTGTGTGGGGTGCATGTCTGTATTTTCAGCACTTAGGAGGGTAGAGGCAGAAAGATCAGAAGTTCAAGGTTAGCCTTGGCTACATACCTGATTTTGAGGCCAGCCTGGGATACAAAAGACTATCTCAACAAAACAAATAAAGCAAAACAACAACAAAACAAAGGCAGACATTGGTGGTATATACCAGCACTTAGAAGACAGAAGGATTGCAGCTAGTTCAAGGGCAACATAGCAAGTCTATACAGGCAGTTCCAGGCTAGCCAGGGACACATTGTGAGACCCTGTTATTATTTTTTTTTCGAGGTAGGGTCTCACTCTAGCCCAGGCTGACCTGGAATTCACTGTGTAGTCTCAGGGTGGCCTTGAACTCACGGCAATCCTCCTACCTCTGCCTCCCGAGTGCTGGGATTAAAGGCTGAGACCCTGTTATTATTTTTTTTAATATTTTTTTAAATACTTTATTCATTTTCAAGCAGAGAGAGAGAAAACGCGCCAGGGCCACCACCTTGTGGGTCTGGCTTATGTGGGTCCTGGGGAATTGAACCCGGGGCCTTAGGCACTGGAGGCAAGTGCCTTAACCGCTGAGCCATCTCTCCAGCCCTGAGACCCTGTTATTAAAACACACACACACACACACACACACACACACACACACACACACAAATAAATAAATAAATGGGGACAGTACCCTACATAATTTATTTTGCAGAAAAAAAAATTTAAAAAATCATTGTAAAATATGAAGCAAAATGTTTGGCTCTGGTAGGGGCTTAAGAGAAGTAGCTATGAAGTAATGCTTAGGGTCCTAGTCCTAGAGGATATGCCATGTGGAATATCTATGTTGGGAATGTCAGGCCCCTGTCATATTAATGCTGGGAAGACCTGTACCAGAGAGGATCAGAACTGACCTTCACTTTTGTATTCCCGGGACTACCTTTTTCTTAACAGATGAGAAGTTGGAGGAAGGAGCAGCCCCAGGTTCCCTAGCTGACTCAGACCCAGCAGATATGACTCTTGCCCTGGAGGATTCCCTGTCCCAGGAGGTGCAGGATTCCTTCTCCTTCCTAGAGGACTCCAGCAGCTCAGAGCACGAGTGGGTGGGGGCGGAGGAAGGGGAGGTGGCCAAGGCAGGAGCAGCAGGAGCAGCAGGAGCAGCTTTCTCCCCTGGGGAGTACGACCCTGGGATAGGCTACCTGGAAGAGCTCTTGGGAGTTGGGCCTCAGGTAAGGAGGAGCCATTCTGGGTTTGGGGTGGCATGGAATTCAGAGGGTGGGCAGGGCAACCTGATCCTGATCCACAATGTTGTGCCTACAGGTGGAAGAATTCTCTGTGGAACCACCCCTGGATGACCTGTCTCTGGATGAGGCACAGTATGTCCTGGCTCCCAGTTGCTGTTCCCTGGATTCCGCTGTCCCCCCACCTGAAGTGGAGGATGAAAATGGGGAGGAAATCTTCTTGAGTGCCTGTGATTGCTTGAGTCCCCTTCTGGAGCCCAAACCCACAAGCTGGGAAGGTGCCGGGAAATTGGAGGAAGAGGCAATTGTGTGTGGGAAACAATCTCCAGTACAGAGTGAAGAGGACCTGGCATGCTGGGGAGCTGGAGAGAACCAGGAGGCTGAGCCTGACAGCACATCAGACATCAAGGAGAAAGCAGGGACTAGTCCAGGGTCTGAAGCAGAGGTTGAAGAGGCTAGTGGGGAAGAAAGGGAGGCTGGGGGCAGCCAAGAGGTGATGGCAAAATGTGAAGAAGGGAGGAGTGAAGAGATAGAGGCCAAGGGAGAGAATTCTAAAGGTCCAGAGACCGTAAGTACAGAGGAGATGTGTGTGGAAGGACAGAAAGGAGAACAGGATAAAGATAAGGAGAAGGGAAGAGAAACAGAGGGAGAAGAGGCAGAAAAAGGAGAGAAAGGTCCAGAGGAAGCTGGAATGGACCTAGAGTGTTGCGCCCAGGAGCAAATGGTGGCCGAGGAAAGCTGGGAAGTTGTACCCAAGCAAGTGGCCCAGGAAAGTGGCAGCGATGAGGGCAAAGGGCACAGAGCTAACAGGGACCATGAAGCAAGAAGAGACCAAGGAGAAGACGAGAGGAGCCCAGAAGCAGCAGCTGAAGGAGGGGAAACCAGCGAGGCACAAGATGGAGAAGCTGAAGACGGCAGGGCTGGAAGTGAGCATGTTGAAGAGGGGAACCTCTCTGAAGGGCCAGGTGTAGTGTCCCTGGGAGTTGACAGTATTGAAGAGTTCAGTGTACCATCTTCTGAGATGGAACAGCCATCCCCACTGCCACCTGAGCCTGAGGGACAGTTCAGTCCTGAGGGATGTGATCTATGGCCCTGCTCCTTGGGTCTAACTAGTGGTGTGGGGATGCGCCTGGCTTCCTCCCTGGTCCAGGTCCAACAGGTCCGCTCTGTGCCTGTAGTACCTCCCAAGCCACAGTTTGCCAAGATGCCCAGTGTAATGTGTTGCAAGATCCATATTGCACCTGCAAGCCCATGTCCGAGGCCTGGCAGGCTCGATGGGACTCCTACGGAAAGGGCTTTGGGGTCTCGTGCTTCCAGATGTTCTTGGAGGAATGGAGGCAGTCTCTCCTTTGATGCTGCTGTGGCCCTGGCCCGGGAACGCCAGAGGACTGAGGCTCAGGGACTTCAGCGGGCCCAGACCTGTACTGGAGGTGGAGACTATAACCTCCATCCCAGAACCTCTGCCCCCAGCGCCATCCCTACCCATTCTTCCCGGCCCCTTAGCTGCCTGGAACTCCCACCTGAAGGCACAGAAGGGTCTGAACCCCGGAGTCGGCTTAGTTTGCCCCCTAGAGAACCCCACCCCCCTATCTCGCTTATATCCCCCCAGCGCAGAACATATGCATTTGAAACACAGGCTAACCTTGAGAAAGGTGAAGGCCTGTAACTGGACCAATTAAATGATCTTGCTTTGTTGGAATCCCCTGCAGCTGTAGTACCCCATTCCACAGGCCCTGCCCGGTGGATCGGGGTCCCCTGCTAGCTGTAGTACCCCATTCCACAGGCTCTGCCCCAGTGGAACCCCTCGAGCTTGTCTTAGACACAAAGCACTTATCTCTTGGGATATTCCCAAGAAATACAGTAAGATCTGGTCCCTGTGCAGTGTGGTCGCTGACCAAAGGAACACAGGGTGGGTAGAAAACTCAAGGGGTTTCACAAAGTGAAGTACAGATGGGGAATTCCAACCAAGCTCCTGCCCTCTGGGGCTCTGAACTTCTCTTCATGGAGACCTAGAGCAAAGGAGGGGAACACAGCCAGGTTAGATATGCCTGCATGTCTAGAAATACCCATCCGTGTTTTGTTTCTAAGACCCCTGGGTATCTCCTGACCACCTTAGCTCCAGATTAGGAGAAACATGTCCAAGAAGCTCTTTGATGTCCTCCAGGGTTTGCTGAAGGAGATGGATGACATGTTCTACCTTCAATTACTTCATAGAAGAGACGTCCAGTAGAGAAATTGCTGGCTCTTCCCTTTTCCATTGGAATGACTTTCTCCCATTTTAGGAACAGTTCCAGAGTGGTGTTACTCTGATCCTGACACTGCTTCTCCACACAGGCTGGGGCCATAGTCCCCACTCTAGTAGTGGTGGACGGTTCAGAATAAAAGTTTTATTTTTTCATTTAAGTGGTGTGGGGACCCATTATTATTCTTCTTTTATTTTTGAGGTAGGGTCTCCTCTAGCCCGGGCTGACCTGGAATTCACTATGGAGTCTCAGGCTGGCCTCAAACTCACGGTGATCCTCCTATCTCTGCCTCTCCAGTGCTGGGACTAAAGGCGTGCACCACCATATCTGGCCTCATTACTCTTATTAAAGTCTTAGGTGAGAGGAAACATTTTTATGTTTGGCCACATGAATGAATTATGCATCTTCCACTTTTTCTTGTTTGGGTATGTTTCCTCAGTTGTCATGGAAACCTGTGGCTAGAAACTAGAACTGGGTTGGCAATGGTGAAGAAATGAGGAAGAGAAACTTGATTTACATAATGTTCCATCTTATGCCAGGAACTGGGCCTAGGTTTCTGTGTGTGCATAAGAACTTTGCCCTTGAATTTATTTCCCCACATAACATTCTGTAAAGTTGGTACTCAGTATTTCTTTTTCTTTTTTGAGACAGGATCTCACTCTATCCCAGCCTGACTTTGAACTCACTCTGTATGTAGTCCCAGGCTGGCCTTGAACTCACAGTCATTCTCTTATCTCTGCCTCCTGAGATTAAAGGTGTGTGCCACTACGCTCAGCTGGTGCTCAGTATTTCTACTTTACAGATTTCGAGAAAACCAAGGGTCTATTAAGTCAGAATGATTGCCAGCGATCTCAAAGGTAAGACATGCAGTGGTAAATTTAAGATCAGGGCTTGGATGGTTCCTGGCCCTAAATTCTTCCTACTCTTCCTCAGTACTTAAATCCATAGGGCACATCCTGAAGGAGAAGAATGGAAATCAAGATTCTTGACGTAGACTAGGCGTGGTGGCGCGCGCCTTTAATCCCAGCACTCTGGAGGTAGGGGTAGGAGGACGGCTGTGAGTTCGAGGCCAGCCTGAGACTAGAGTGAATTCCAGGTCAGCCTGGGACCACATCGAAAAGAAAAAAGAAGGTTCCTGTTATATTGAGCCTCAGAAAACTGGAAGCGCTGGGGCTTTGGGATGAGCGGCCGCTGTCGCTACGTACAATGGAATATACGTAAAGCCACCGACGTCCTAAAATACCCAGATCTCCGCTTGGAAAGGACGCCCTAACCCAAGATGGCTTCCTAGGCTGCCCTGGTCAAAGATGGCGCCTCCAAGCTCCGTTTTTCCCCAAACTAGGGCTCCGCCTCGCTCCGTCGTTTTTCTCTTTTCGGAAGTCTCCAGGACCCCAGCCACACGGCGCACGCAGCTCTTGGGCGCCGGCGATACCGGACTGAGCATCTCTCCGCCCTCACCGAGACGGAGCGAGCGGAAGTGGGCGGGGCGGGGGCGGGGCGCGGGCAGGAGGCACTTCCGCCCCTCACCAACATGGCGGCGGGCTGGGCTTGCGCATGAGCAGCTTTCTATGGCGATCCCTGGGTCCGTCGAGGGAGAACCGTGTCGGGGGGAGCTGGCGAGCGCGGCGGCCCGGGCCGGTGAGTGCGTGGGAGCCGGTGGGAGTCTGGGGCCGGGTGGACAGCATGGCGCGGAGCCGCGGCTCTCGGCGTCCAGCGCCGGGACCTGCTGGGCAGGAAGCCTTTGTTGTCGGAAAGGGGGCCTCGCGGGTCTTTATCTCCGGGCCTGGGTCACCGCGCGGGCGGGCGGGCTGGGGGACCTGGCTCCCGCCGGGTCTAGCGTCTCGATCCTTCGGGGGCTGGGTCTCCCCCCTGCGCCCCGCTTTTGTGCCCTGCGCGGCGAGGGCGCTGGCTGGGCGCCCTTGGGCTCGTGCGTCCTGACTCGGGTCAGGAAATGCTTCGGACCTACGACCAGACATTTGTTCAGCAGCCCGAGCTCGCTCGCTGCGGGCGTCCCCGGTCGCCTCCCGCTGACAGCTGTCCGGGGCTGTTCCATTGCCTCCTGCCGGCAGCCCTGCGAACCTCGAAAGGATGGAGACCCGAGTGGTCCCCAAACACTGGTGTTACTTCCTCTTGGACACTGGGATCTCCTGGCAGGCCACTTCCTGCTGGCAGTTTCGCTTTCAGTTCCTTTTGGTTGTTGTGACATTTTCCCCTGGACACAGGCTTTCCAAAGGTTATTCGATAAAGATTGTGTCGAGGGCCTTATGGGTGGAGAATTGATAAAAATCTTTTTCCTGTTTGTGTTGGGATTGTCCTTCGCTTTGTATTGTGTAGCTGTTTCTTCTTGGGTACGTCTTTCCCCGCAGTTCTTTATTTTCCCTGTTCTCTGGTAGGGTGTCAGGGTCCTCAGACTGGCACCTTGTAGATGGATTTCTCCCCCATTGTCTTTGCTTCTTCAGAACGGAGCCTGGAGTGGTTTTTTTTTTTTTTCCCCCCCCTCCTGAGGGCTCAGTTGATTTGGAGTTGTCATGGCAACATTTTAGCAACTGTTTTGCTCTACAGGAAGTCTTGAATAAAATAGAGAAGGCATTTGAATATGATGCACTTGGGCTGTAGAGTCTAACTGGATGTTATAAATCTGGACACCCCCAAACAAGAGCCCTTTTAGTAGAATGGGACTCAAGGGCTAAATCTAGGTTTTGTGGTTAGTGGAGATTTTCTAATGGCAAAAGGTTCCAGGTTTTTCTTTCCCAGATTTGAGGGCTGGAATTTTTTTTTAATATTTTATTTATTCATTGTCAAGGAGAGGAGAGGAGAGGAGAGGAGAGGAGAGGAGAGGAGAGGAGAGAGAGAGAGAGAGAGAGAGCACCAGGGCCACCACCCACCTTGTGGGTCTGGGTCTGGCTTATGTGGGTCCTGGGGAATTGAACCTAGGGCTTTAGGCACTGGCGGCAAGTGCCTTAACCGCTGAGCCATCTCTCCAGCCCTGGAATTTCTTACTGTACAGTTTGTGTCTGACAAGCTAGAAGAAGCATTAAAGCATGGTGTGTGTGTGTGTGTGTTTGTGTTTGAGGTAGTGTCTCACTTTAGCCCTGACTGGCCTGGAATTTACTATGTAGTTTCAGGCTGGCCTCAATGATCCTCCTACCCCTGCCTCCTGAGTGTTGGGATTAAGAAGGTGTGCACTGCCACGATGGTCTTTGATGTGTATTTTTTGATAGTGGTGGTCTAAACCTTGCCTTTGCTAATCCCTATGAAGCTATTTTAGCATATCATAATAGTCTTAAAAACAATCCCACGCCTTTAATCCCAGAATTTGGGAGGCAGAGGTAGGAGGATTGCCATGAGTTCAAGGCCACCCTGAGACTACATAGTGAATTCCAGGTCAGCCTGGGCTGGAGCTAGACCCTACCTCGAAAACAAACAAACAAACAAACAAACAAAAAAATCCACCTAAAAATACATTGTTTCTCAGCCTTCCGGTATAATTATCTTCTGCCCACTAGGAGTTGGATTGATAATGAAGGGGAAAAGAACATTATTTTAAAAGTTCTCCTCTCTCTCTTTCTCTCTCTCTCTCTCTCTCTCTCTCTCTCTCTCTCTCTCTCTCTCTGCTTGACAATGAATAAATAAAATATTTTCTCTCTCTCTCTCTTTCTCTCTCTCTCTCTCTGCTTGACAATGAATAAGTAAAATATCTCCTCCCCCCCTCACTATGCAGCACAGGTTACTAGCCTCAAACTTATACTCAAAGAAATCTCCCTGCCTCAGCTTCCCAAGTGCTGCTGGAATTACAGGTGTGAGCTACCACACCCAGAGTTGCTTCTTTAGTCACTGCAGGCCATTTCTTGGCATCAGAGCTGGAACTGCCTATGATGGGTTGTTTTCTTGGCCATGTCTTCATGGAACTTAGGTTCTAGAACCAGGGAAGCTGTTCAGTTTCCTAAACTTACTGCAAACTCCATGATTTCTACCAGGACTTGGCACGCAGGCCTGTGAGGCAGGAGAGAAGATACGAAGACCTCCAAAAAAAGGGCCCGTTCCTCGGATGAGCCCCCTCACAGAGAGATGAAGGGGTAAGTGAAGAATAAAGGGTCTGGTTGAGCTGGAGAGATGGCTCAGCGGTTAAGGCACTTGCCTCCAGTGCCTAAGGCCCTGGGTTGTTCAATTCCCCAGGTCCCACATAAGCCAGACCCACAAGGTGGTGGCCCTGGTGTGCGTTCTCTCTCTCTCTCTCTCTCTCTCTCTCTCTCTCTCTCTCTCTCTCTCTCTTTCTCTGCTAGAAAATGAATAAAATATTTTTTTAAAAAAGAATAAAGGGTCTGGGATGAGAGATGGGTGGCCTGGGAGAATGCAGAATGAATAAGAGCACTTGTCTGGATTCATGGCTCAGATCCATCACAGCAGCTATGTGATTTGATTTTCCTATCTATAAAATGGACATAGTGCTGTTATTAGTATTAAATAAGGTAGTGCATGCTAAGTGCTAATAGCCTGTTGCCTATATGCATGGGAAACAGTAAGTACTAGTTGTTATGATAACAACCTAACCCAGCATCTGCAGGGAATGCAAATCAGTTTTCTGTCCATATGTTACTAGGTCAGTGAACTGCTCACTCACATCTTAATTTAATTTTCTAATTTTATTTTTCTTGACATTTTTCATTGAACATAATGTAATTTGATCATAATCCCCTGCCAATACTTTCTTTTTTCTCCTCCCCCCTTCCTCCCTTTTCCCTTCCACTCTAGCAGAGTCTCACTGTAGCCCAGGCTGACCTGGAACTTGCTCTGTAGTTCAGGCTAGCCTCGAACTCACAGTGATCCTCCTGCTTCTGTCTCCTAAGTGCTGGGATTAAAGGCATGTGCTACCACGCCTGGCTCTGAACTGCTTTTTAACTAGTTCCTCCCTCACTAATACCTTTGTCTTTTTACCACAAACAAGGCAGCAGAAAACAGCTGAAACGGAAGAGGGGACAGTTCAGATTCAGGAAGGTGAGTGTTAAAACCCATCATGGCCTCTCATCCCCCTGGACTGGTCACCTCTTGTACAGCATGCATGTACATGCCACCCCAGTGGAAAAGAAGAAGAGCTGTATATTCACAGACCTTTCCATGGCTCTTTTCACTCAGGAGCAGTGGCTACTGGGGAGGACCCAACTAGTGTGGCCATCGCCAGTATCCAGTCAGCTGCCACCTTCCCTGATCCCAACGTCAAGTACGTCTTCCGAACTGAGAATGGGGGCCAGGTAAGGGAGGGGGCCAGGTGGCTGCAGGTGTAACCTGGGGTTGGGATTAAGGGAGGTACCTGAACATGTCTTGGGGAGCTGTGGCTTGGAGGATGAGATCAGACTGTGGACTGTTGGAGGGAGGGGCTGATGGGGGCTTGGAGTAAAGATTGATGTGGAGAATGGCTGGGTCTGTGTCTCTGAAGGGCTCTTGGGACACAATCTGAGGGATACTTTCCAAGAGGCCTTGGGATTCTTAATATTTACTCTTCTTATGTTTTCCCTTCCCATCCTTTCCCCTCTCTCTTTGCTTCTAGGTGATGTACAGGGTGATCCAGGTGTCTGAGGGGCAGCTGGATGGCCAGACTGAGGGGACTGGTGCCATCAGTGGCTATCCTGCCACTCAATCCATGACCCAGGTATGGGAGCATAGGCTGGGGAGGAGATGGAGTTCTGAGCAATAACAGGAAAATGGGTAGGGCAGGGCAGATGGCTCTGTTGGTAAAGTGCCTGTGTGTGAGTGTCAGGACCCGAGTTCAATCCCAGCACCCACGTAAATGTCTGCTGTGGTGCACACCTATAATGCCAGTGCTGTAGAGGTGGGACTCATTGGCCGGCCAGCCAGTCTAACCTAATTGGTGAGCCCTAAGCCCGTAAGAGCCCCCGTCTCAGCTGGCCATCCCTCCTATTTCTTGGGAGCCAGAGGTAGGAGTTCAAGTCTAGCCTGGGACTACTAGAGTGAGTTCCAGGTCAGCGTGAGCTAAAGTGAGACCCTACCTCCAAAAAACAAAACCAACCAAACAAAAAGAGACCAGGTGTGATGGCACACACCTTTAATCCCAGCAACAAAACAAAAACAAAAAAAGAGTCCCTGTCTCAAAGGAGGTAATGGATGGCATCCTTGAGGATTCTTGAGGTTGTCCTCTGGCCTCCGCATGTATGCACACACATGTACACATGCATATCACAAAGGGCGGCAGGGAAGGGGCGACGCTAAAGGAGAGAGAGAGAGAGAGAGAGAGAGAGAGAGAGAACACCAACAGTAAGTAGGTGGAAGCAGGAGTAGTGGGGCATCTCTGGCTGCCTTTCTGCCTTTACCCAAGGCACTAGGCTCTCAGTCTTTCTAGATGCTTCTCCTGCCACTAAGGGATAGGAGCTGCAGGGTGGCCAAGTGAAAAGAGTGAGTGACTGACTGGACTCTCCTCTCTCGTTCTCCTTGCAGGCTGTGATCCAGGGTGCTTTTACCAGCGATGACGCAGTTGACACAGAGGGGACAGCTGCTGAGACGCATTATACTTACTTCCCCAGTACTGCAGTGGGAGATGGAGCAGGGGGCACCACCTCCGGGAGTACAGCTGCTGTCGTTACCACTCAGGGCTCAGAGGCACTGCTGGGGCAGGCAACTCCTCCCAGCACCGGTGAGATGCGGCGCCAAGATGCTGGCTGAGGGGCAGGTCTGGGGGATATGGCTGTGGGCAGTGGGCCTTAACTCATGGCTTTTACTGACCACTAAGATCTGGGCACACATTAAATTTGGGGCTCCCCCACTAGCAGGAAGGAGCACTTTCTCAGAGATAGGTCCATTGGCCTTGGTGAGATTCGTACTCCCAAGACCTGACAGAAACAACCCCACATCTTCACAGGTCAGTTCTTTGTGATGATGTCACCACAAGAAGTGTTGCAGGGAGGGAGCCAGCGCTCAATTGCCCCCAGGACACACCCTTATTCCCCGTGAGTGGCCCTTGTCTCTTCTTGATTACTGAGTGATCTTAATACCAGTTAAAGTCCTCACCCTAAACTCCAATTTTATCTTTTTGTCCTTCCTTTGCTCTGGCCACCCTGGCTGTGCTGTCAGGAAGTCAGAGGCTCCCCGGACAACTCGGGATGAGAAACGCAGGGCTCAGCATAATGAAGGTAGGTAAGATCCAGGTGTGAAGCTGGGAGCTGCTGTGTGAGGGGAAGAGGGGTTGGTCACTTGACCCTAGAGACTGGTGAGTGTTCACTGAGTCACTGTGTCCCCCTCTTTGCCCCACAGTGGAGCGCCGCCGCCGGGACAAGATCAACAACTGGATTGTGCAGCTGTCTAAGATCATCCCAGATTGCTCCATGGAGAGCACCAAGTCTGGCCAGGTCATGCAAAGACCCTGGTAGTGGGCAGGAGGCCTGGATTCTGTCTCCTGGTATTTTTCCCAGAAGTGGTGGAGAGGGGCACTGGTGGCAGTAATTTTTTCCCATCTCTTCCTGAGGTGCTTATCTCCTTGGGAGATGTTACATCACCATTCTGAGAGAAAACTGAAGTCCAAGGCATGAATGTGCTTTGGAAAACAAGCTGTCTTCGACCCTAGTCCTCATTTTGTTGGCTTTGTCTTGCAGAGTAAAGGTGGAATTCTGTCCAAAGCCTGTGATTACATCCAGGAGCTGCGGCAGAGTAACCACCGGTTATCGGAGGAACTGCAGGGGCTAGACCAACTGCAGCTGGACAATGATGTTCTTCGGCAGCAGGTGAGACTTCTCACCCCAGTAGAGGCCCCTGGGCAGTCCTGGGACTCTAGAGAACACTGCATTTTGCTCTTTACCAGCGGGTGTGTGGCTAAGTTCGCTGGCTTGCATTGCCAGGTTTTTCTATCCAGTTTCCTTACTGCCTCCTTTCCACATCAGGTGGAAGACCTTAAAAACAAGAATTTGTTGCTACGAGCTCAGTTACGGCACCATGGATTAGAGGTCGTCATCAAGAATGACAGCAACTAACTCTGGGGACTCGGGGCTTCGAGCCGAGTACTGCAGATAGCCCAGGAGCAAAAGGCTGATCCCATGCCCCCATTCACGTCACTGCCCACTTCCGGCATTGGACAGGGGGCGTTTGGAAGGCATGTCTTTGAACTGAAGCCCTGTGGTATAGGAGCCTGCAAAGAGTGCTGTGAAACACACAGTGTGGCCCTCCCCCACCATGCAGTCCCTGGGCCCTTGTGCCTCTTGCACAATGCATGTGCTGTCTCCATACTGGACACTGGACACACTAGATGGGGGGCTTGCCCTGTGCTTGCTTAGAGTGCCCAGCAGAGGGTCTGCTGCCAGGTGACGCTCTGGCTCTTTTACTGGTTCTTCTGTTCCCTGGAGCCTCGGGAGCAGGCTTACTCACGTGGGGGAAGGGGGCTTAGCAGTGGCTGCAAGCCTGTGAATAGGAGATGGCCCAGTGAACCGCTGAGCCCTATGCAGAAGCCAGGAGAACAATAGGTTGGGGCCTTTCCCTGTGTGGGGATGGTTCTTTTTATTTCCTTTCTTTTTTTTAAAGATAAAATTGTTCAGAGCCACAGTTGTCTATTTTGCCTTTTTTTTTTTGTGGGGCTTTTTGGGAAAAGGAGACGACATATTACCCTTTAACCAGTAAGGGCTGGGTCAACCTTCGGGTGAGGTACTGCTTGTACTTATTACCTTGAGTCCTGTTACCTGTGCCAAACCTGGGTGGTGTTTCTGGCCCACGCTGGGCAATCAAGGATCTCCGCTGGCCTGTGACAGGCACCTACAACAGGTGCTGTGGGGTTTGTGCTGAGGCGGTGCCTTAGTTTCCGGTTCCGGTCTCCTATTTCAGCGGAGAGGGAGGGGGAGATGCTGCGGGCACACAAGAGGCAGGCCTGAGCTGCGTTTCTGCATCTTAGAATCACTGCTCGCATCATGACTGGAGGTACCTGAGGGAGATCCGAGGCGTGGTCCTGGCAGGTGGGGCTGCCTGCAGGTTTCCAGGTGGAGGTGTCTGTGGAAGGAGGAGAATGAGGGTGGGGCTAAGAAGCACCCCCCCAGGTTGGGAGGCTTCCAGGTAAGGGGGCACAGTGGAGGCTGATACCTTGTGTTCACCCTTCCCTGAGAGCTCTCATGCCCTCTTCTTCAGTGCCCACTGTCTCGCTCCTTGAACTCCGTTCACTCCTAGCTTCAGGCCGAGCCCAGCTCTTCGATGTGCGATCTCGGGAGGAGGCTGCAGCTGGGACCATCCCTGGGGCACTCAACATCCCTGGTAGGGGATAGAGAGGAATTCCCCTGGTGGAGGAGAGAGAGTCCATGAGGATCTTAGTGCGTGCGTGCGCGTGCGTGTGCTTGTGCGTGTGTTTGTGTGTGCGCAGCCCTTTGCTTCCCCAGAGAAGGGCTGAATGGAGGCGGATCCTGGCAGCCAAACTAGCCTGTCCAGTTTGAGGGGACAGCAGGTTGTGAGAGGGGCAGACCAGCTGCTAAATGCTTGCCCCAGTTCACCTGATCTCTGCCTCCTCAGGGCTCAGGAAGTGCTTGCGCTCTGACTTCCTGCCCTTGTTGGCTGTTTCTTGTCCTTGAAATTGGGCTAGGGGTGGGAAGTGGCCACCATGTGTGGTTTTGAGGCCCACTTCAGATGTGGCCTACCACCAGGACCCAGCTCTTCCAGGCCAAATTCAGAACCCAGCTGTGCTGCCCGCTTTCTGTCTTGCCCTCTCCCAGTGTATGAGTTGGAAAGTGCCTTGAAGATGGACCCGGCTGCTTTCCAGGCTTTGTACTCTGCTGAGAAGCCAAAGCTGGAAGATGAAAACCTTATTTTCTTCTGTCAGCTTGGGAGGCGGGGCCACCAGGCCACTCAGCTGGCCCTGGACCTTGGATATAAGGGGTATGGCAAGGTGTACAGGCTTGCAGGCTGGGAAGTGCCTGGGGACTGCCTCCTGGGCCCTTACCCCTCACCCCTCTTTCTCCACAGGGCTCGAAACTATGCTGGGGCCTACAAGGAATGGTTCGAGAAAGAGTGTTAGGTCAAAGGTGTCATACTGATTGTCCCTAATTCCCAATCCACCTTTACTGTGATGATAAAGGAGCTGGATTGAACACAGAAACTTCAAATAAAGAGAATTTAATCAAAGCATGAAAGCACTTAATTTGTTAAGTATACCAAGCATGTTTCTAGCCCTCAGCCATTTGTCCTTCCAGCATTCATTACTCCCATTATAGCAGTGTTTGCAGGCCAGGATGCACATAAGAATGACCTTCTAGCTAGAGAGAGAAGAAAGCTTGGATACATAAGCTGAGCCTAGAAGTTCAGTTCTTGGCCAGCAAAGGACTAATCGAAAAACAAAAGAAGCCCTGAAAGAAACTTGGCATCCATGATTTTTCAAGGTCCTCTAGTGATTCCAAGATGCAGGATGGAGTGCTGAAATTGTGACTATATTTCAAGGACAGAGAATGGGTGTGCCTTTTGCTGTGTAAGTGAACTCCAAACACACGTGCCACTTTGTGCATCTGACTTTACATGGGTACTAGGGAATTGAACCCAAGGCCAGTAGGCTTTGCAAGCAAGCCCCTTTAACTACTGAACAATTTCCCCAGCACTATTGTGACCTTTTTTTTGTTGTTGTTAAATTTTTGTTTTGTTTTTGAAGGTAGAGTCTTCCCAGCCCAGGCTGACCTGGAATTCACTATGTAGTCTCAGGGTGGCTTTGAACTCACAGCAATCCTACCTCACTCAGTTTACTCTCACTTTTGACTAGAGAAGCTTCTTTTTTCAGATGGGTGACTGGGGAGACTCAAAACTCATTAAAGTGCTGAAAAGACAGTGGAGAGCCAGGCATGGTGGCTATGCCTTTAATCTCAGCACTCGAGAGGCAGAGGTAGGAGGATTGCCTTGAGTTCAAGGCCACCCTGAGACTATGTAGTGAATTCCAGGTCAGCCTGGACTAGAGCGAGACCCTACCTCAAAAAACAAAAGGGGGGATTCAGTGGAGGGGGGTTGGAGGAGTTTATGATCATGGCACATTTTATATATATATATATATATATATATAATTACAATATATATAATTATATATATATATATGGAGGTTGCCAATAAAAATTTGCTTAAAGGCTGGAGAGATGGCACAGTAGTTAAGGCACTTGCCTGCAAAGTCTAATGACCCAGGCTGGACCAATAAAAAGGATGACTCCAGCCAGGTGTGGTGCTGCATACTTTTAATCCCAGCACTGTCCTTACCCGCCCGCGGGTCAGTCACAGCAAGGGCCCTAGGAGAAGGGGTGAGAATGGAGCAAGAGGGATTCCGGATCAAACTCATTTTATTACAAGCAGGCAGCACCTTATATACAGGGGAGCAAGGTGGTTACTGGGAAATACAACCTGGTTGCTAGGTAACTCGGTCACAGCAGGGGTCCTGATCTCTAGGAGAAAAGCCTGCAGGCGGGAGAGAGGTTTGGCAGAGAAGATAGGGACTTAGCATTAGTAGGAGGAAGAGCAGAGACCTTCAAAACAAATGTTGACGCATCTTATGGCATGAATGGCTCCCCACACAGCACTTGGAAGGCAGAGACAGGAGGATTGCCATGAGTTGGAGGCCACCCTGAGACTACATAGTGAATTTCAGGTCAGCCTGGGCTAGAAAGAGACCCTATCTTGAAAAACCAAAAAAATTAAACAATGCAGATGTTGGAGTTGGAGCGATTGCTCAGTGGTTAAGGTGCTTGCCTGCATAGCTTAACGACCTGGGTTTGATTCCCTAGCACCCATGTAAAGCCAGATGAACAAAGTGGAGCATCCATCTGGAGTTCATTTGCAGCTTTGGCATGCCCATTCTGTCTCTCTGCTTGCAAATAAAGTTAAGACAGTTGGGCATGGTGGTACATGCTTGCCTAGCACTGGCGAGGCAAAGACAGGTGAACCCCTGGGGCTCTGGCAAATAGTCCCAGTCCAGTGACCAGTGAGAGACCTTATAAAAAAAAAAAAAAGGTGGAAGTTGAGGAAGGATACCTGTGTTTGCCTTCTGGCCTCCACATACATTTAAAAAAATGTTTATTCTTGCCAGGCCTAGTACACATATATAATCCCAGCACTCAGGATGTTGGCAAGATTGAGTCAGCCTAAGCCATATAGTGAGACCCTGTCTCCAAAAAAAAAAACCAGACAAAAATTATTCCTTTATCTGTGGAAGAGTAGGGTGGCTCAGGAACTTCATTTTCTGATTTCCCAAGTCACTAAAGAAAACTTGTTAGTTGGGTATGGTGGTTCACACCTACAATCCCAGCACTTGGGGGGGTTGAGGTAGGAGGATCACCATGATTTCTAGGTTGAGCTAAATTGAGATCCTGTCTCACTCCCATCCCCCTCCAGCAAAAAAGTTTCCAGATATTTCCTGTGTTCCTTGACTTTTTTCCCCACCTCCTTTTCCCCTTCCTCTCGCCTTGGACTGCAGCCAGCAGACCACACCTCTTATCTCCCACACTCAAACTCTTCCACTCACATGGGCTCTCCAGCTTTGGTTACACAGCTTGTCCACTTTCTCCCCGGGCTAGTCTGAGTTTAGCCTGACTTTATTAAACCTGATGCTTTGTTTTGTGGTGCTGGGAATTGAGCCACACCTCCATCCCCTGGGTCTGGAGATAAGGGTGAGTGACAGACTCTTTGCAGGGTCTGGTAAATAGCAGGTATTAGTTACCTTTTCCCCAAATAACCAAATCTCTCTGATTCTCACAAAAATAGGGAACTTTCTCCTGGTTTAATAAGTACTGAGGTATAATTTACCTACAAAACAAAAGCACACCAGACAAGGTGGTTTTAGTCCCAGCACTTGGGAAGCAGAGGTACATGGATCACCGAGTTTCAGGCCAGTCTAAGGCCACAAAGCGAGTTTCAAATCAGCCTGGGCAAGAGTGAGACCCTGCCTCAGAAAAACAAAAAACAGCCAGGTATGGTGGCACACGCTTTTAGTACCAGCACTTGGGAGGCAGAGGTAGGAGGAGGATCAATGTGAGTTCAAGGCCATCATGAGACTACATAGTGAATTCCAGGTCAGCCTGAGCTAGAGTGAGACTACCTCGAAAAAAAAAAAATTTTTTTTCAAAAAAACCTACCACACACTAGGGCTGGAGAGATGGCTCAGCCTTTAAGGTGCCTGCCTGCAAAGCCTAAGGATCCAAGCTTGATTCCCCAGTACCCACATAAAGCCAAATGCACACGGTGGCACATGCATCTGGAGTTTGTTTGCAGTGGATAGAGACCCTGGCATACCAATTCTCTCTCTCTCTCTCTCTCTCTCTCTCTCTCTCTCTCTCTCTCTCTCTCTCTCTCTCTCTGCTTTCTTTCAAATAAAATATGAACACACACATAGTAAACAGTTCTTATGTTTTGTTCATTGAGGGTCTTGTATTTTTGTTTTGAGGACAAGGTCACATGTAATCCAGACTGTGCCTGAATTTGCGATTTCCTTGCCTCAACCTCCTAAGAGGCCGGGATCCAGGCATGCAGAACAGAACCATGCTCTACTTTAGTTATGTTTTGGGTATGCTTGTAATATTTCCCTAAACAAGGATGAGAATGCTGAAATCTCAAGACTTGTTGCAGGTGCTTCTTTCCAGCTAACCCCACTCCTTTTCTAGGCTAAAACTTGTCCTCATGCCTGGTCCTGCATGCTGGGATTGTAGGCAATTATTTTTTTAGTTGTTTTTTTCTTGGTAGTGTCTCACTCTAGCCTAGGCTGACCTGAATTCGGTATGTAGTCTCAGGGTGGTCTCAAATTCATGGTGATCCTACCTCTGCCTCCTGAGTTGCTGGGATTACAGGCATGTACAGTCTCACTACATAATCCAGGCTACTTAGTGTCAAATTCCTGATCCTCCTGCCTCTGCCTCCCTAGTGCTGGGACTAGGCACATGCCATCATGCCTGGCTTCTAGGAAAGCTCTTCCATCTTCTAAAACAACTTCCTCGCATGCTGACGGCTTTCTTTTGCTTCCTTCAGCTTCATAGCTGAGGGATGGAGAGAATCTAAAAGTAAACTGACCTGGCCTAGTACACCCCACCCTCTGCTTTGATTCCTGTTGAGAAGATTCTTTTCTCCCTCATTAAGTACTCATTCATTACTGATAAGCCTTTCCAGTGTGTTACCTCACCCTTGGAAGATTCCTCTCATGGTTCCTTACACAGAGGGACTTGAACAGACTGGCCAGCTACACATACCTCCCTTGCCACCTTGTGCCTTGCTTAAGTGCATGCCTCTCTTTCATCCCCTTGATGTTTAAACTGCCCGTGATGTCATTTCCGTTGCTCTCCAGTTTTGTTGTCTTCCCCAGTTGGCTGGGAGTGGCTTAGAGGCACTTTCTTCCCTCCAATGCCTGGCACATGAGTCTTCAGGAGGTGTCTGTGGAGTCTCACTGGCTCTTTGACCTTCAGAATCTTCTAATTCCAGCCTTTCTGAAGGATCCTGCCTGGCAACTCTTAAAATAACATTTTTATCTTATCAGTCAGAGTCGATAATTTACAGTAGCTCTTTGTTGCCTACTTGTTGGAGCACATGTCTCAGCCTGGTTCTTTGAGAGTCTGCTCTAGGTCTGGCATCTCCCCGCTGCTTCAGACTTCCCTCCCATCAGCCTGGTTTCCTGTGGGTCCTATGCAGTCTCCGCCCTTCTCACCCTGGCCTTCACTCATTCTCTCTGTTTGGAAAGCTTCCAGGCCTTTGAACCCTAAGAACTTTGTAAGAATTAGGAGAATGTAGGAGATTTGTTCTTTTCCCCAAGAGGGTTTTATTTTAATTCAGAAGAATAAAAATAGATAAAATTGTGTAACTGGATTCCATGAAGGACACAAGATACCAAACTGGCTCAGGCACATACCTCTATTGTCACCCTTATCACACTGTTGCAACCTGCATTTCTCTCCTTTTGGCTTGTGTGTGGTACATGGTGTGTATATATACATGTTCATGTGTGTATGGGTGCACCTGTGTATTTGTAGGAAAGGGAGAGTGTCCTTCTCAGTGACTCTCCACGTTGCTTTTTTAAAAAAATATTTATTCATTTTTATTTTATAATATTTTATTTATTCATTTTCAAGCAGAGAGATACAGAGAGAGAAAGAGATAGAGAGAGAACCAAGGCCACCACCTTGTGGGTCTGGCTTATGTGGGTCCTGGGGAATTGAACTGGGGGCCTTAGGCATTGGAGGAAAGTGCCTTAACCTCTGAGCCATCTCTCTAGCCCTCCACGTTGCTTTTTAAAAAATGTTTTTTTAAATATTTTATTTATTCATTTTTCAAGGAGAGAGAGAGAGAGAGAGAGAGAGAGAGAGAGAGAGAGAGAGAGAGAGGGAGGGTGTGGCTTATGTGGGACCTGGGGAATTGAACCCAGGGCCTTAGGCACTAGAGGCAAGTGCCTTAACCCCTGAGCCATCTCTCCAGCCCTAAAAAATGTTTTATTTATTTGTTTGTGAGCAGAGAGAGAGGGAATGGGCACAACAGGGCCTCTTGCCATTGCAAACCCCAGATGGATGTGCCACTTTGTGCATCTGGCTTACAAGGGTACTGGGGAATTGAACCCAGGCTGTCAGGGCTTGCAAGCAAGCACCTCTAAATGCTGAGCCATCTCTCCAGTTCCTGGAGTTAATTTTGTAACTGTCATAAAGTAAGTATTGAACTAGGGAAAAGTAAACTGTGATGATTACTCAATTGCTAAGTCAGAACTGGAATTTAGAACTCTTCGCAATAACATACTATACTCTCTTAAAATTTCTCCTTCACACATTCTGAGTATATGTCAGGTTTTGGTTTTATTTCTAACCATATAACAATAAAATGAGGGGCTGGGGAGATGGCTCAGTGGGTGAAGTGCTTCCCTGGCAAGCTCTCCAGTTCCCACATAAAATGCTAGATTTGGGTGCCATGTACCTTTAGTCCAGGCACGGGGAGGCAGACATGTGGATCCCTAGGGTTCACTGGCTATATAGCCTAACCAAATCAGTCTAGGTTCAGTGAGAGAACCTGTCTCGACAAACAAAGTGGAGGCTAGGGAGATGGCTCAGCGATTAAGGGCACTTGCTTGTGAGCCTTTCAACAGGGTTTGATTCCCAGCACTCATATAAAAGATGCAAAAAGTGGGCTGCAGAAGCCCTGGCATTCCCATACTCTCCCTCACACACATACTCTATCTCTTTCTCTTTTAACAAATAAATTAAAAAGAGAAAGATTTAGCCGGGCGTGGTGGCGCACGCCTTTAGTCCCAGCACTTGGGAGGCAGAGGTAGGAGGATTGCCATGAGTTCAAGGCCACCCTGAGACTCCATAGTGAATTCCAGGTCAGCCTGGACTAGAGCGAGACCCTACCTCAAAAAAAAAAAAAAAAAAAAAAAAAAAAAAAAAAAAAAAAAAAAAAAAAAAAAAAAAAAAAAAAAAAAAGAGAAAGATTTAACTGGGGCTCGAGAGATTGCTCAGATGTTCTGTGTGCTTCCTGTGCAAGCACGAGTATCTAAGGGGGCCTGAGACTCCAGATCCCATATAAAGAGCTGGGTGTGCCTACTCACCTGTAAACTTGGGCTGGCAATAGAACCAACGGAGACTGAGAATCAAGTCCACAATCAGTAAAAACAGACTTCAGCTCAAAACAAGACCAGGCAGATGGCAATGAAGCAACCTCTGCCACAGGCTAGCATGTGGGGCATGCAAGGGCATATACATATGCATAAATCACACTCATATACATAAATGCCCATTTACACATGTACACACTCAGGCAAAACTTAAAAAAAATTCATATGAAACATTGTAAGAAACTGTCAATTGAGGGGGCAAAGCCGAGATTATTAGAAAAAAAAAAAAAAAAGATTGAGCTCTGTGCCACATACAGTGGCTCATGCCTATTGGCCCAGTCCTCTAAAGGCTAAAATGGGAAGATTGCCATGACTTTGAGAAGCATGGGCTACACAGTGAGTTCAAGGTCAGCCTGAGCTATAATGTAACACACACACACAAAACAACAACAAAAAAAGGCTGAGTATGGTGCCCCACGCCTTTAACCCAGCACTCCTGAAGCAGGATAGGGGGATTACCATGACTTCTAGGCTACCTTGAAACTACATAGTGAATTCCAGGTCAGCCTGGGCTAGAGTGAAATCCTACCTGGGGGTGGGGGATGGAGGCCAGGCATTGTGGCACTTGGGAGGAGGATCATTGTGAGTTTGAGGCCAGCCTGGGACTACAGAATGAGTGTCCTACCTTGGGGGAGGGAGGACAACAAAAAAGCCCCCACTCCCCCCCAAAAAAAACCCAAATAAAATGATTTATTTCTATGGATTGTTGGAAGAGTTTAATACCTGTGAAGCACCTGTCCTATAGAGCATATGGATTGCAGGTGTATGTAAATAATAAACCCAAGAAAGAACTGAAGAGCTCAGTGCTTAAGGGCACTTGTTTGCAAAGCCTCACAGCCTGGGTTTGATTCTCCAGTACCCATATAAAGCCAGATGCACAAAGTGGCATATGCTCCTGGAGTTCATTTGCAGTGGCAAGAGGCCCAGGAATGTCAAACTCCACCCCCTTCCCACTTGCAAATAAACACAAGCGGTGTTAATTGCTTTAAATCTCAGTACTCTGGGGCTGGAGAGATGGCTCAGCAGCGAAGGCTATTGCCTGTAAAGCCTAATGACCCAGGTTCAATTCCCCAGGACCCATGTAAAGCCAGATGCACCAAGTGGTGCATGCATCTGGAGTTTGTTTGCAGTGACTGGAGGCCTTGGAGTGCCCATTCTTATTCTCTCTCCAAATAAATAAATAAATAAATAAATAAATCTCAGTACTCTGGAGACCAAGGTAGGAGGATCATCATGAGTCTGAGGCTAGTCTGGGCTACAAAGTGAGTTCCAGGTCAAACAAATAAGACAGAAAAAAAAAAAAAAAGCATTTCATTTAACCAGTACTGAGTTTTATATGCTGTATGATTTGAGTAATTAAAATGTGGTAAAACAACTTGTGGCTAAATTTTGTTAATGATCCATGACCACAGGAAGAGTGTATTACCAGATACTGTGGCACATACAGTACTAGGGAGACTGAGGCAGGAGGATCAGAAAGTTCAATGGGGGCTGGAGAGATGGATCAGCAGTTAAAGGCACTTGTTTGCAAAGCCTAATGGGGCCCAGGTTCAATTCCCAAGTGCCCATGTAAAGCCAGATGCACAAAGTGGCATATGTGTCTGAGTTGGTTTGCAGTGGCAAGAGGCCCTGGTATACCAATTCCTCTCTCTCTCTCTGCTTGCAAATAAATAAAATATTTTTAAAAGGACAAGGCGAGGCGTGGTGGTGCACGCCTTTAATCCCAGCACTAGGGAGGCAGAGGTAGGAGGATCGCCGTGAGTTCAAGGCCAGCCTGAGACTACAGAGTGA
>PVHP010027273.1:0-24023 GCA_004024765.1 Zapus hudsonius | reverse complement strand
CTGTTCCCTCCCAGTAGGAGGTGTGATCAGCCTACTCATGGCCGCCGATTGTGTTTCGTGTCAATGGTCTCTGTTTACTCCAGCTGTCGTTGATCAGTTTCCCCTGGCAGCCTGTGCAGTGCCTTCCAGCACTACACTAACTGCCTTCTGGGGGCTGGACGTTGAAGGGTTTCTTGATGCTGATCGATGCAGTCTGTGGTTTCTTCAGTAACAGGGTTTTGCCTCAGGCCTGGGGAGGGCACTTAAGAGCTTTGACAGAATTCTGTCTTGTTGTTCGAATCTCATGAGTCGCTTTGGTCAACAGCTCAGTGAGGGAAGGAACCAGTGGTTGGAACCAGGGGTTGTCAGGCTGATCTAATTATTCACAGGCTTAGACTCTCTCCCCTACTACTCATGGCCCCTCTTGCCAGGCGACGCTCACTACTTTCTTGGTGCTGTTTGTGATATCTCACTGTTTTGATGTATGGAAGTGAGCCAGCTTCCACTGATGATGTTTCCCTGGAATTTATGAGCTTGAAATAAATCCTTTTCTCCTATAAGCTGTTTTTGGTCAGGTGTTTGTCCAGCAACAAGAAGTTGACTGCAACATATGCCAAAATAAAATTTTAATTAAACACTTTAAATACCTTATATTTTATCATGTTTGGAAAAAACCTATGCTATTATAAAAAGCAAATCCTTTCTTTTTTATTTCTTTAAATTTGGTTTAACTTTTTTATTAACAACCTCCATTCATATACACAGTGTACCCTGATCATAATCCCCTTGCTCTCCCTTGCCCTATACCCCTCTCCACTGAACCCCTTCTTTCCAATTACTTTCTCTTCCATTTTTATGTCATCAGTTCTTTTTGTCTTTGTATTATGCAGGTCTTATGTAATAGTGTCAGCCACTGTGAGGTCATGAATGCAGTAGCCACTTAATGTCTGGATGGCATTATTCCAAAGCACTCCCCCCTTCCTTTGGCTCTTACATTCTTTCTGCCACCTCTTCCTCAATAGTACTTGAGTCTTGGAGGTGTTATAGAGATGTCTCACTTAGTGCAGAACTGCTGTCACTTCTTAGCACATTGATGAGTTTTTAATCTCCCCAGTCGTCACCACCATCTGAAAAGATATGTGGTCATAAGCATAAGTATTTAGAGGACAATTTGTGATCATGCTATATCGATTTAGCTAAATAAGACTAGTAGCCTCCATCTTAGGGCTTGTGACCTCCCCAGCTTTTATCTAGGTTTCCAGTAGACTTATAAAATTTGGGGGAATGCTATGCTATGGGTTCAAGTGATATAACAAACCAGATATACAGCCAAGGAGGAGAGAGTTTTAGGATGACTCTCAAGCTTTGGCCTAGGTTGCTTGTTTGAACCATGGTTCTGCTCATGAAGAGAAGCAATTTAGAAGGAAGAAGAATTGATGGAGAAGCTGGAAAGACAAAGAGATTAGTGTTGGACACACTGAGGCTGACAATTCTGTGAAACAGTGTTACAGTCCAGCCTGGAACTCATGAAAAGAAGCCTGGCAGAAGTGATAGATCAAAAGTCCTTGGAGAGAGGTGAGCAGTATGAATGAGGTTGCTTACGGAAAAACAGAAGATAGGACGAGAATAGAGAGTGAATCCTAGGCTGAGAATGTAAATTCAGAAGCCTGAGACAAAGAATGGATTTATTGAGTCCTGAGGGATAAATAAGTGAGAGCTTCAGGAATAAAGGAATGATCCAGAGTGCCAAATATCAAAGAAAATCAGAAATGAGGAGAATCTATGAACAATAAGACTAATGGTATCCTTTGCCAAAACAGCTGAGGTAAGTAGTATTACTGGAAGAGGGTGGAAAGTGGTGCTTATTAAGACTTAGAGAAACATAGGAATAGAGATGGGGCCATTCTCACAGGAGACACAGAGAAGATTTTAGAAATTGTAGATTGGCAATACAAGAGAAAGGAAAATAACATTGCACGTAGTTTCCTGATTTAGAGTAGTAATAAGGAGAGGATCGACTGTAAAGAGGAAACAAAACAAAATATCTCTTTCATTGGCACTGACTAGAAGAACACAAAAGTGAACTATATATGTGGGTTTAGGTATTTCTGTATGTCCTTTAATAGTTTCACTTTGCTTTTCTGTGAGTTATTTACAGGGAGAAAATATTTAGTGAAGAATGGGGGATTGAGGATAATGATAACATTTGCAATGTCATGTGTGGAGGATTAGTGGGCTGTGGTTGTGGTGAGAGGGAGGTCAGCCACATAGATGGACGGATAAGATAAAAAGAGTGAAAAGGGAGGGGAAGCAAGGGTAGATTCACTTCTTTACTGTTATATTCCTACATCACTAAAGTCTCTAGTGTCAGGGAGGTTAATGCAGCAGATATAGCCATCCTGGATTAGGTATGAAGAAGCTTCTTGCTGGGAAGTTATCCATGGGTAATGCAAAGAGGAGCTCTTTTCTAGGTACTGACTGGTGTGCTCAACATGTAACCTTGAATGCCAGAAACCCATCTGGGTGGTTTTGTGATGCATTGTACAAAGTCTCAAATAGTTCATTTTTTATTTTTATATTAATTACTTATAAAATGATCACATTTGGGTATATAAAAGTATATTATTAAATTAATTTACCCCTTATTTTGTTTTTATTTTTATTTATTTACTGGGGGCTATATTGAGGTAGGGTCTCACTCTAGCTCAGGCTGACCTGGAACTCACTAGCCCCAAGCTGACCTGGAAATCACAGAACTCCTACCCGTGTCTCCTGAGTGCTGATATTGAAGTTGTGAGCAATTATGCCTGGTTATAGCTTTTATTTTTCATATGGCTTCAAACAAAATAAAATTATGCATTTAGCTCACATTATGGTTTTATTAGACAGTGGAGAAGATTAGACATTTTCAAAAAACATTAACTTCAGAAAAAGCTTCTCAGTGCATACTTAGGGAATCACATGAGCCTGGAGTAGTGAAAGAAATTGACCTATTAAAATGACTTTACCCAGGTTGGTGTGCTCTTTGGATTATATTTATACTCTGACTGCAAACTAGGAGGCCTAAGACTGACTATACCAGATACCAATGTATATAACAGTAAAAGCTGTTTGCCTCGTCAGTGAGTGGGGTTCATATGAAATAGAGTGCACTGTGTACTTGGCTGGGAATGCAACTCGGTGCTAAGAATGATTGCACAGCTTGCAGAAGGCCCTAAGTTCAATTCCTAGCACTCTAATAAATAAATCAGAAATTTTAAAAATGTAATTACTCTGTGAAGGCTTTCTGTTATGAAGGTGCTAATATTTATGTGTCATCAAGGACCTCCAGTTAGTTGGTCCAGACATTTTGACACTAATTCAACCTGTACATGGAGCTAGGCCTCTGAGGTACCAAGATCTTTCCAGTAACTATAGAGATAAACTTGTTTTATCCATGTCTTGTTTTGTAAATTGAATATACTAAAATAAGATCAGTTTATTACATCACTAGTATTCCTGGTGGAACTTTTATAATTTCCCTGCTGTATAAGAGCTTTCAGTTTTAAGACCAATTAGTTATAGGTAACTTTGGAGAGAGAAATTCCAAAAGTGGGAAAATAAAAACCAGATGGCAGAAAGTACTTACTAAGTGGGAGCAAGAAATACAGCTTTTTATAGAGTCGAGAAAGAGATGGAACCTAAGAGTATCATTGAAATCTCAGATCTGGAAGTAGAAACTAGCCTAGGGATTTGTCTCGAAGAACTTTTAATACAAGGCAATAGTTTTTATACACTAACTGTGAAAACCCTAGGTCAGGGGTTGCCACTGGAGCAATTGATTTTAAGTGTAAGTCACTGTACTTCTACCTAGATTCCATTGATCTGCCATCACTGACTCTCAAACCCAAGAAGTCTGAGTCTTGCCAAAATACAAATGCCTCCAAACTGATGTCTCCCATCTTGTCTGCCAGCAGCAGCAGGAAGATGGTCTCTGCTCAGTTCTGTTGTCCAGGTCTCATTTGGAACTTCCAAATCTCAAGAAATCTAGCCAAAGCTATGTCTGTCAGGAGAATATTATTTTTAGTTTCTAATTTCCATATGAGGAATTACTGAGGAAGCCACCACTCTTGAGGCTTACCACACCTGATTCATTTTGCTAATTGTGAACCATTTGTAAGGAATATAAGATTCCTGAGATGGAAAGGAGGATTTCTGAGCCAGAATGTTCAAGGGGAATAGTAATATGTTCTCATACATCACTCAGGAAAGAGCTTGTTGCCTTTGAAAAGCTGGGAGAAGTTGACATGACTTGATCATTTCACATGAGGCTGGAAAAGTAAGCAAGTCATGTTGAGACTTTTGGATTGATTGTAGATGAAAGCATCAGGGAGTCAGAGGTTTAACTTGTGTTCTATAAAGCTCATTCTGACTTCTTTGTGGAGCAGTGAAGTCTAGGAATTCAGAGAGACCAACCTGAACAAGATCCAAGAAACCTATTGACTGAATGAGAATACAGGGTACAGAGTAAACATAGGAGTGTATAGTGACAATACTAGGCAATGAATTTGGCATTTGAGGTGCCAAAAATAGATGCCAGCCATTTTATTATTTCATTGCATTGAGGGAAATTTCTAAGTGTTGAGCTGCAGGTTTCATTAGGATAGTAGAAAAGATTGTACAGTAATTCTGTATTTTATTGGGGTAGGCTTTATTGTATGGAACAATTCTTTTTGGAGGAAAGATTATGAATGCCTTTCAAGTTTCTTAACAGGAATATGAGTATACCTCAAAGGTTAAATCTTTTATAATGTATTTTTAAGTAGAAAATAGAAAATCAGAACCTAGTATCATTTCCCTCTATTAATGTTTATGTTCTCTGACTACTTTATGTAAATAATATTTTATAGTTTTTACTCAAATATAAAGTACTTCATATAAAATTGAATAAAGAGATTTCCTCGATTCTCTTAAAAAGAAGAGAACCTGATCATAATTTTGTGCATTAACATAGCACCTATATCAAAATTCTTCATTTTTGTTTTAGTCAGTTCCTATCATTGGTTAAAGTAGCCTATAGCTCAATAAGAGGTATGGTTACCATGCCATGTTGTCTTTTGAAAAACCTACAGGGAAAGGCAAGATTGAGTTGTCTAAATGTTTCTTCTAGAAGAGTATTTAGTTGTGATCTTTATAAATTTACATTATAGGTAATTTTTTCCCTAATGAGAAATGAGGTGTAAAGACTATCAAAATTCATAAGCCAGATGCCTTAATGATATTTTGTATGTAAACAATTTATGTAATCTCCAATTCAAACAACTGTACTTACCCAGATAGTTCATTCATTGAGACTGGTTAAACATTGAGTTTAATTTTACAGTTACTCCTAAATCCTAAAGGTCTACACAGATCATAGACTTATCAGGATGTAGCCTTTGCATCTTGTCCTCAGCTTCCTTTCTACTTCAACTCCTTTTTTTGCTTCACTTCTTGGGTTAACTGTGATGCTGCAAGTGCATTAGTTAGCTCAAGGTTGGTCCAATGGACAAAGCTGCTGGAGGTGTCAATGAAAAGGCTTAGCCTGCACTGCCTGATACTGATGTGTACTAGGATTTGCTGGGAACATGAATACTTGATGTTTTAATCTAGCGGGCTGCACCATTGGCCTGTTTTTGTTTGTTTGTTTGTTTGTTTGTTTGTTTTTTCAAGGTAGGGTCTATCTAGCCCAGCCTGACCTGGAACTTACTCTGTAGTCTAAGGGTTGCCTTGAACTCATGGTGTTTCTGCTACTTCTGACTCTCAAGTGCTGAGATTAAAGGTGTATGCCAACGTGCCCAGCACCATTGGCCTTTAATATTGTTATTACTGTCATATTATAACCTATGAAAATTGAGGGTAATGTAACACATTTAAAATTTTATTTTATAGCTGTTTTAGTGTTCCCAGAACTGAAATTAAGGCAGTTCTTTTACTTTTTAAACACTTACTTATGCTACTTTTATCATCATTATCCCATAGGTTTTCTTTGCCTGGAACCATGTTCTATTCATAACATGAATATATTCTATATGTGGTCATAAAATCTCTTTCTTATAATCCCTATAATTAATAAAGTTCATAAATCTCTTTCCCAGGTATATTTATTAAATAGAAGGTAATTTTCCTTTTTACATCTCTCTCTTGTGTTATTGAGATCTGAAACAGAATAGCATACAATGGATGCAATTTATTAGTTGCTAGACATAGTTTATCAACTGGCTCAGCTCCTCTAATACACTGGTTCCAATAATCCTAAAGTCCCAATAATCATTCATTTCAAGGTAACTCATCCCATTGGTCTACCTTGTCATCATCTCTCCCGCATCCACCCTATAGACCTTTTCTGTCTAGTTATCTGAAGTTGTTTTGTACCTAAAGTTATTTTCATTCTCTTGTACCTCTCTTATTTTGTTGTATTCCTTTAATAAACCTATTAACTTTATTAAATTCTGGACTGTTTATGACCATTTTTCTCCTAAGGATGCGCTAACACTGAGCAGATACAAGTATAATATTTTTCATTTAAAATCAAGTTGTTAAAATCTTTACTATCCATATACATTCTAATAATTTACTGATAAAGATAAATGTCATTCTCGATTATCTGCTGACATAGCTTATAATGGGTTATAAACCATGCCACAGAAAAAAAAGCCTTGAGTACATGGAAATTTTTCATTGCCTAAAATTTTCATATATTCATATTGTTTCCAAGAAAAATTAATACTCTCAATGTTTAACTTATATTTTATAAATAAAATAGTTCATGTTTCATATAGATACTGTTTTTTCTTAATACTGCAAGACTAACTTTAATGCATTGGTATATATGTGTTGAATAGGAAATTGCCCGGCATTTACGCCCTGAAACCCTCAGAGCCATCTTCGGTAAAACTAAGATTCAGAATGCTGTTCACTGTACAGATCTGCCTGAGGATGGCCTCCTAGAGGTAAGATAAAGAAGGGAAACCATCTTGTTTGTATGTCAAGTACATAAATAATTTCAGAACAGAGAAAACCATTTATTATTCTTTTTAACAGGGTTTTGTAGCATTTTAAAAATGTCACACTGCAACTTTAAGAGATCAGATTGTAGCCAGACACATTGGGAACTCTCCTGTGGTCTCAGGTGCTCTGGAGCTGAGAAAAAAAGAGCTGTTTGAGCCCAGGAGTTCCAGGTCAGCCTAGACAATATAGCAAGAGCTCCTTAAAAAAATTGTAGGTTGTTGTATATGTAGTTAGATGGACACCAAAGAATTAGAGTAGTATATATTACAGTTTTAAAATAATATGTAAGAAACTACAATACCAGTTAAATCATGTGCAATATATTTTATAGCAATGGAAAATTACATTATTAGTAAGTTGGTAATCATGGATGAAATTTAAGAAAATATACATACAATGTGATGGCATTGAAAGTAATAATTCCATTCTTGGTACTTTTTCTTTTGTTTTGTAACTTTTTATTTTTTATTGATAGCTTCCATAATTATAGACCATAAACCATTATGATTCCCTTCCCTCTCTCCCATATTTCTTCCCCTCTCAATTAGTCTCTGTTGTTTAGGTATCATCATCTTTTCCTTCCATTATGTGTAGGTTTTATCAGATACTGTGAAATTATGAATATCAAGGCCATTTTATGTCGGGAAGTTTTAATTGTAAGTAGTCCTTCCCTTCTTTTGGCTCTTATAGTCTTTCCGCCATCTCTTCACAATAAACCCTGAGCCGTGGGAGGTGTGATAGAGAAGTCCAGTGCTGAACACTCCACTGTCATTTCTTCTTAGCACTTTGGTGTCTTTTGCATTATCCCAGTGGTCACCACCATCTGAAAAAGAGAAGCTTCTGTAGCCAGAAGTGCAAGTAGCATTATTATTATGTACGATCATTTTAAAAAATAAGTGCTGTAAGGCAGTTTGGTTGGTATAGAATATAGATTTAGCCAGCAAACAGCAGGTATTACTCCCGTAGGGCTCATGACCTCCCACACTGTAGGGTTTTGACTAGGTCTTCAGTAACAGGCATGCTTTCCCTCCCATTACCATGCCTCCAGTCCAATTAGAGAGCAGTTGGTTTCTCTTACAATAGATGTGCCATGATTGAAATGTGGCACATTTGACCTGGCTGGCCAGTCTTAAGGCTTGCAAGGTCCACTGCTGTTCACCACTGTTGATGACTTCTCTCTCCCATAGGGCTTCATGCAGCCATAGCTTTTTCCAGCTGTCTGTCAGCTGATTAACAGGGAGAAAGTTTCTAGCTCAGCTCCAGGTTGATTTCTCAGTGACCTGCAGCACAAGCATATGTGGTCTTCAGCAATAGGGTCTTACCATCTCATTCTGGTGAGCAGCCAAGAGCCTTGGCAATAGCCTGTAATGTTTAGGGGTCTTCAGGAACCTCCCTGGCCAACAACTCACTGGAAGGTATCCCATCCCTGGCACTGAAGTTTTCCTAGTATGGTTACTGGCTGTGCCATTATATGAGGGAGAGCACGTGGCATTTGACTTTCTGGGCCTGAGCTACCTCACTTAGTATGATACTTTTTAGATTCATCCATTTCCCTGCAAATTTCCATTTCTATTCAAATTTTCAAATTTCATTTTTCTTTACATCTGAATAGTACTACATTGTATAAATGAACTACATTTTCATTATCCATTCATCAGTTGAGGGACATGTAGGCTGGTTCCATTTCCTAGCAATTGTAAATAAGAGCCACTAGAAACATGGATGAGCAAGTATCTCTAGGGTAATGACTAGAGTCGTTAGGCCAAGGAGTGGTATAGCTGGGTCATATGGTAAATCTATTTTCAACTGTCTCAGGAACCTCCACACTGCTTTGCACAATGGCTGCACTAGTTTACATTCCCACCAGCAGTGTAGAAGGGTTCCTATTTTTCTGCATCCTCTCCAGCAATTATTGTCATTTGCTTTCTTGATGGTAGCCATTCTGACAGGAGTGATATAGAATCTCAGAGTAGTTTTTCTTTGCATTTCCCTGATTGTAGTATGTGTTTTTAGATGTTTATAGGTTCTTTGTATGTTTTCTGAGAACTCTCAGTTCTGTAGCCCATTTTTTTGATTGGGTTATTTGATTTATTATTTAGTTTTTTTGAGTTCTTTGTAAATCCTGGATATTAACCCAGCAGATTGCCTCTTTGCTCTGTTCATAGTGTCCTTTGCTGTACAAAAGCTTTTTAATTTCATGAGATCCCAATTGTTGATTAGTGATTTTACTTCCTGAGTATCTGGGTTGTGTTCATTGGCCTTGCCTAGGCCAATGTGTTGAAGTGCTTCCCCTATTTTTTTCTCTAGCAGTTTCAGAGTTTTAGGTCTGATATTAAGGTCTTTGATCCATTTGGATTTGATTCTTGTATATGGAGAGAGATAAGGATCTATTTTCTTCCTTCTACATATAGATATCCCGTTTCCCCAGCACTATTTATTAAAGAGGCTGTCTTTTCTCCAGTGAATATTTTTGTCCTTTTTGTCAAAAATCAGATGGCTAAAACTGCCTGGGCCTGCATCAGAGTTCTCTATTCTGTTCCATTGATTTATATGTCTGTTTTTGTGCCAGTACCATGCTGTTTTGTTACTATGCATCTGTAATATATCTTAAAATCAGATATGGTGATACCGCCAGCCTTATTTTTGTTGCCTAGAATTGTTTTGGCTATTCGAGATTTTTTTGTGATTCCAAATGAATTTTAGGATTATTTTTTCTATTTTGGTGAAGAATACCTTTGGAATTTTGATGGGATTACATTAAATGTGTAGATTGCTCTTGGTAAGATTGACATTTTCGGGCTGGAGAGATTGCTCAGTGGTTAAGGCACTTGCCTCAAGTGCCTAAGGCCCCAGGTTCAATTCCCCAGTACCCACATATGCCAGACCCACAAGGTGGTGGCTCTGGTCCTCCCTTCTCTCTCTCTCTCTCTCTCTCTCTCTCTCTCTCTCTCTCTTTCTCTCTCTCTCTCTCTCTCTCTCTGTATTTCTCTGCTTGAAAATAAATAAAATATTTTTTAAAAAAAGATTGATATTTTCATGATATTGATTCTTCTAATCCAAGAACATAGGATGTCTTTCCATTTCCTAGTGTCTTCTATAATTTCTCTCTTGAGTGTTTTTAAAGTTTTCATTGTAGAGATCCTTCACTTCCTTAGTTAGGTTTATTCCAAGGTACCTTTTTTTTTTTTTTTTTTTTTTTTTTTTTTTTTTTTTAGGCAATTGTGAATGAGAGTGTTTCCTTAATTTCATCCTTGGCCTGTTTGTTGTTAGTATGTTGGAAGGCTACTGATTCCTGTGTGTTTGATATTGTATCCTGCTACATTACTAAAAGTATTTTTCAGCTCTAATAGTTTGCTGATAGTTTTTAGGGTCCCTTATGTAAAGAAACATATAATTTGCAAATAATGATAATATGATATATCTTTCTGATTTGTACCCCTTTGTGTCTCTTTCCTTATTCCTATAGCTAAGACTTCCAGTACTATATTAAATAATGTGGGAGCAGTGCACACCCTTGTCTTGTTTCTGATTTTAGTGGTAGTGCTTCAAGTTTTTCCCTGTTCAGTATGATATTGGCTATAGATTTGTCATAAATGGCCTTTATTATATTGAGATATGTTCCTTCTAGTCCCACTTTCTTTAGGACTTTTATCGTGAAGGGATGTTGGATTTTGTCAAAGGCCTTTTCTGCATCTATTGAGATGATCGTGTAATTTTTGTCCTACAGTCCATTTATGCAGTTTATTTCATTTATTGATTTGCATATGTTGAACCATCCCTGCATCTCTGGGATAAATCCTACCTGATCCGGGTGAATGATCTTTTTGATGAAATCTTATATTCTGTCTGCCAGTATTTTGTTGAGAATTTTTGCATCTATGTTCATGAGAAAGTTTGGTCTGTAATTTTCTTTTTTTGTTGTTCTGTCTTAGTCTAGTTTTGGTATCAGATTTATGATACCAAATTCGTAAAAGGAGTTCAGAAGTATTCCTTCCTTCTCATTTTGCAGAACAATTTGAGAAGCACTGGTGTTAGTTCTTCGGTGAATGTCTGGTAGAATTCAGCATTAAATCCGTCTTGGCCTGGACTTTTTTTAGTAGGGAGATTTTTTAACATAAATTTTTGGATCTCTGTACTTGTTATAGATCTGTTTAAATGGTTTTCTCATCTTGATTTAATTTTGTTATGTCATATACATCAAGGAAATCATCCATTTATTTCAGATTTTCAAACTTGATGGAGTATATGTTCTTAAAGTATGTTCTTATGATTCTCTGAACTTCATTGTTATCTGTTGTAATGGTTATCTGTTGTCATCTCTAATTTTATTTATTTGTATCTCTTCTTTCTTTTGGTCAGATTTGCCAGAGGTTTATCAATCTTGTTTACCTTTTCAAAGAACCAACTCTTTGTTTCATTGATTCTTTGTATTTGTTTTGTTTCTATTTCATTAAATTCCACCCTAATATTTATTATTTCTTCTCATCTAATGATTTTTGGTTTGCCTTGTTCTTCCTTTTCCAAAGCCTTAAGGTAAAGTACTAAGCTGTTTACTTGTGACCTTTCTAGTTTCGTAATATAGATACTTAAAGATATAAATTTCTTTTTAAGGACTGCCTTCATTGTATCCTAAATATTTTGATATGTTGTGTTTTCATTTTCATTTTAGTCAAGAATTTATTGATTTCCTTCTCAATTTCTTCAATGACCCATTCGTCATTCAGTAGTGTGTGTTTAATTTCCTTGAGTTTGTGTATGTTCTATGGTTTTTCTTGTTCTTGATTTGTAGTTTAATCCCATTGTGATCAGATCAAGTACAGGGAATTATTTCAATTTTCCTGAATTTGTTGAGATCTGCTTTATATCCTAACATATGGTCAATTTTAGAGAATGTTCTATGTGTTGCTGAAAAGAATGTGTATTCTGTAGTTTTTGGGTAAAATGTTCTGTAGATGTCTTTTAGGTCTATTTGTTCTGTAGTGTTATTTAGTCCAGTTGTTTCTCTGGTTACTTTTTGTTGGGATGTCCTGTCAGTTGGTAAGTGTGGGGTGTTGAAGTCTCCCACTACAATTGTGCGTGGTATTATCTGTGACCTCAATTCTAGTAGAGTTTGTTTAATGAAATTGGGAGCACCTGTGTTTGGTGCATATATATTTAGAATAGTAATGTCCTCCTGTTGAATAGTTCCTTAAATCAATATGTAATGACCTTCCTTATCTTTCTTAACTACTTTTGAAGTCTACCTTGTCTTATATTAGGATAGCAACACCTGCTTGTTGTTTGAAATAGGCTCATTTGCTTGAAATAACTGTTTTCCATCTGTGATGGTTAGGTTTTGTTGTCAACTTGATCTTTTAAATTATCTTGGGTGGGTCTCTGAGGATGTTTATAGAAAGGCAGCCTCTCAGTATGGGGCAGGATGTAAGGAAGCTAGAAATGAATATTCCTTCCTGGGAGGACAGTACAGGAAGGAAATTCCAGAGACTTGGGAAACCATTAAGTCTGGGATAGGGTTGCAAGACTTTGCTCTAAGGCTATATATATAAGGAGATTTCTGTCCCTTTGCCACCCCCCCTCACCTGTTTTGTTATTGTGTGTATGGTGTTGGTGATGGGTCCAGCCTTTTTTGCTATTATGGAACTTACCCTGAATCTATAGCTTCAATAAATACTTTCCTCCCATAAACTACCTGTTTTAGAGATTCATCCCAGTGGCATGTTACTATGACACCATCCTTTCACCCAAAGGAGGTGTCTATCTTTTATGGAGAGGTGCATTTCTTGAAGACAACAAACTGAAGGATCCTACCTTTTAATCCAGTCTGTAAGTCTGTGTCTTTTTGTCAGAGTGTTGAGGCCATTGATGTCAAGAGTTATTATTGAAAGGTATGTATTTATTCTTGCCATTTGTTTTTGTAGTTTTTCATATTTTTTTCTTTATTATTTGAATTGTTTATTATTTGAATCTTATTTTTTCCTGTTTTCTCATATATTTGTTTTTTTTTTCCTCTTCAGTCTGAAGGATACCTTTACGTATTTTCTGTAGAGCTGGCTTCATAGACATAAATTCCTTTAGCCTAACTTGGTTGTGGACAGTCCTCATTTTTCCTTCAGTTGCAATGGACAGCTTTGCTGGATATTGTAATCTTGGCTGACAGTTGTTATCTTTCAGGACTTGAAATATATCCTCCCAAGACCTCTGGATTTTAAGGTTTGTGTTGAGTAATCCGCTGTAATTCTGATGGGTTTGCCTTTATTCATGTTTCTCTCTTACCAACTTCAATATATATTCTTTGATCTCTGTGATCAATAGTTTAATTATAATATAGTATGAAGAGGTTCTTTCCTGGCTTTGTCTGCTTGGTGTTCTGAATGCTTCCTTTTTCTGCACTGACACCACTTTCCCTATGTGGGATAAATTCTCTTTTATGATTTTATTGAAAATATCTACTGTGCACTGAGAATGAAATTATTTCTCCTTCCTCTATACCCTAAATTCTTGTGTTTGATCTCTTTATAGTGTCATGAATGTCTTGAAATTCTCATTTATACATTTCTATTAACATGTCCTTCTCTTTGTTGGACTGTTCCAGTTTTGCCACTTTGTCTTTCAGTTTAGAAATTCTGTCCTCTCCTTGTTCCATTCTATTGCTGATACTTTCTACAGAGTTTCCTATTTCACTCATTGTGTTTTTCATTTCTAGCAATTCTGATTGGAATTCCTGTATTATTTCTATTTCTTTACTCATATCTTGTGTAAACCTTTTTATTTCCTTATGTTGTTTTCCTGTATTCTTCTGGAGTTTGTTTTCTTTTTTGATACTTTTGATTTCCTTGAACACATTTAAAATCATTCTTTTGAATTCTTTGTCAGGCATTTCATCTAAGTCAGTCTCACTGAAGGTCATTCCTGATGGATTTATAGGTTTTGATGGAATTATATTCTTATAATGTACAGATTTTTGCATCTTGAATTAATTCAATGCTTGGGTTTCTTAATTGTCTGCTGTATTCTTTGATGTGTGGATCAGCAGTTATATATCTTCAAGGTGGAAGCCTAATGTGTCAGGTGTGGCTCTTATTTTACTCCCAGAGTGACCACAGAAGTGACCCAATGAGTTGTAGTTGCCTACTTTGTAAATATTCTAGTCGGCTAGTTGAAGTAAAATTCAGAACTATATGATAATAGGCAATATATGTACATAAACCAAACCTGCACAAGATATTTGTGCAAGGGTGGGGATTAAACAGGTAATCTTAACAAAGCCAAAGTACCTCAGGGTGTGTGTGTATTGACTCACACCCTTAATCCTTTCACTGGGAGACTGAGTTTCAGGTCAGCCTGGGACCAAGTGAGACCCCCAAGAAAGATAGAAGAAGAAGACAAGAAGGCACTGAAAATCGAGATACATCAAATGTGACAAATTCCCTTTCAAGACCTAGCTTATTTAAGAGTGGTGAAAGTCCAGGAATCAACTCTAGTGGGCCCTGTTACCTCTGTTTGGCCTCTGCCCTCATCCAAGCTGAGCCTGAGGCTGGCTCCCTCCCAGTAGTGCTGTGGGCTGGCTGGGTTGTGAATCTGCCACCTGAATCAGCTGTGCTGGATACTGGTGGCTCCAGGTGCTGGTTACTTACTCCCTGGACTCCTCTTTCTAGTGCTCTTTCCCATTATTACTACTTTTTATGTACCAGATTCTACTATGATAAATCTTTTTAAAAATTATATATTTACAAGGAGAGAGAGTGTATATGTGTGTGTGAGAGAGAGAGAGAGAGGGAGAGAGAGAGGAGAGAGAGAGAGAGAGAGGGAGAGAGAGAGAGAGAGAGAGAGAGAGAGAGAGAGAGAGAGAGAGGAGAGAGAGAGAGAGAATACGGGCATGCCAGGATTCCTTGCCACTGCAGATGAATTCCAGATTCATATACCACTTTGTGCATCTAGTTTTACATGAGTATTAGTGAAGGCAGCCAGGATGTTAGGCTGTGTTAGGACCCATATAGACAGCTGGGCATGGCCATGCACATCTGCATCCTCAGTACTATAAGAAAGCAGAGAGAGAATCATTGGGGTTCACAGAAACAAAACAGCAGCAACAATCACCAAGATCAGTAAGAGCCTCCAGCTTAATCAAGAACGGGTGTCATACTGATGGAGGGGGACACCTGATGTTTCTCTGCAGCTCAAGCCACTGCAAGCAAGCATAGCTGTCACAGGGCAGTGCATAGGTGCCACCTGGGCACATGCATACACCACACAGACACATACAAATTACTATGTGTTCCTATGTTTTCAAAGTGAAACACAGAGGGACACAAAGATGAACTTTCTTATCAGAGGAGCTCTTGGTCCTTAAGATGTGTTACCCATTAAGTGATGTTAGTGACCATAACATTTATTGCCCAAGTGAAGATCCTTTTCAAAGGCAGCTCCAATCACATAGCATACACCAGAACAGTCACTGACAAACTAAATTACATCATCCTATTTATACAGCAAAACTGGAAAGACCATGTTACTTTTTTTGCATCTTGACTTAATCTGATGTTTAACTAGCTATGTGTGGATCATATGTGTGGAGTTTCAAAAGTAGATATTTGAATAGATAGTAGTTTCACAATTGATGTTTTTTATCATTTATTATTTCATCTATATTTTATAGTAGATGGCTATAGAGCCTGCCTTGCCTGGTGTTGTGATAAAATTTAAAAATCAAACAAAAAAGTTCTGTTCTCACCAAGTTCACAGTAAATGGAAAAAGTCAATGATCTTAGCAGGAATATAGGAGTTTGTTCTCTTTGGATACCACTAGTCATCACAGAGTCACTTTTATTATAGGAACATATGGCTGTACTGGATTTATGAGACATTCTAGGATGTTACTTTATTGGTAATGTTCTCTGATTCTCTGTCAGCTAGATCTATAAAGTGTTTATGTGTTACAGAAAGCATTGAAGGAAAAATGATCAGCTTAACTAGTAATAAAAGAGTTTCTAGTTTATGCTAAAGACAAAGAATGTCTAGGATGATAATATCCTGTGCCAATAACTGGTATTCTCACATTACTGGGAATAGCTCTGGTGCAATAGGTGTTGAAGACTAAGAGAGTTTTCAATGCAATTTCCCTCCAAATTTTTGCTTCTTAGGATACAACTGAAGGAAGAAGATTTGGAGCAGGGGTACAAAATGGGAAGCTGGTGGCATAGCAGCTCAGCATCCATAAAAATAGATCCCATGTTTCTCCATGACACTCACAGTGTGCATCAGAGGTTCAGATATGTGGTTCATAGCTTCCCTCCAGGCAGATTGCTTACCTCATTGTGCCTGGGCTTCCTTACTCTAGGAACTGAAGACAAATAATAGTTTCTGCTGTAGTATAAAGCATGCTGCCTAAAGAGAGTTGTTCCAGTACAGAATCTGTTTGCTCCTGTTTCTATGCTTCACTTGTAAAAGCTCTTCAATAAATAGGGTTTTTTATTAATTTTTTATTGTCCATAATGAGTTACATTATTTAGTGGGCAAACAATGAGTTGTTATCCCCAATTCTCCGATGCTCGAATTGGGGAGCATCGGAGAATAAATAGGTTTTTAAAGGAAAGAGGCACAGGATTAAATTATGAAGACTGTAGCTATGTCACCTGACCCTAGTTGCAATTAGAATCATCAAGGCAGTTTTTAAAATATCAAGATCCATCCTAAGAGAGCCTAATTTAAAAAAAAATCAAATTTCAAGAATAGGTACAAGTACAGTATAAAAACTTTTTAGGAATATTTAAGAGTAAGTTGCCAATATAAATATCCTGTACCTCTGAATACCTTTATGTATTTTTTCACCTCAAAAAGACATTTTGCTACATAACATATCATAAGCATCCACATTAAGAAACTAACATTGGTATATTCCTACCATCTAACTCTCAGACTCCAGGTCAGAATCGTACATTTTATTGATTATTCTCCTTAGTGTCTTTCAATCTAGGACAGTTACTTAATCTTTTATTTACTTTCACAACCTTGAAATCTTTGAAGATAACAAGAAGAGATTCTAATTAAATGTATTCATATATTTCTTTGCTTACCAGAAACTTTCTTAGATAGCTTGTAACTGCAGTTCTAAGAAGATACTGAGATTTATTGTTCAGTATGGCATATATTACTCATACAGAGGCCATCTGTTGGCTCCTCATTGTCCAAGCAAAAGAATGGTGCTTGTTTTTTATGACTCTGACTCTGCCTTGTATATACTCTCCCTCTGTTCCACTGGATGTCTGTCCTCATCTCACCCATGGCCCCGGTGATCACGGATGATCATTTGTATTTTTTCGTTCCTCAGGCTTCATTGAGAAATACACTTACGTGCTTTTCTGCTTTTCATTTTACCTCTCTAGCCTATTCTGGCAAGAAGAGCTGATACTATGTATGCAGAGAAGTTGAATTCCTCAAAGTTCCTGAGTGGATTGTAACAAATAATCCAAGTATGTTTGACTTGGGTACACTAAAATTATAGGCCAGTCATCCTTCACTTGGGTGTTTGTTATTTAAAACTTAAAAACACTGGGTTTGGAGCATAACGATAAATAGGTTCCAAGTGTCACCTTCCTTTTTAAGGCTTACTAGCTAGCCTCTAGGAGATAGTAATTATAACCACTGTGTTACAGAATGATGAAAATATTGACCATTCTGTGTTTTCCTTTTCCTAATATTCTGTGATTTGGTTGGTTTTATAATTATAAAATAAAAATTTAAGAAACATAAAATGCTTTATTATATGTATAAATATTTGATCAAAGCAGATCTGAATTTGCATGTATAATTGAGAATTTATTCTTGTCCTGGTACACAAAAATTAGTGAATCAAAGATTAGAAATAAGCATAAGTATAGAGTCAACTAGGATTATTGGACAGGCCTAGGTTTATTGACCATGGTAAGCACAGGCCTCTCCATGTATTGACACTTACAATTTATCTTTAATTTAGTTCTAGTTTCTGTCTTACTTGAAGAAGAATTGTGACACTTACTAGTAGTACATTGTCAAAGAAGGAACATCTTGTACAAAGACAAGTACAAACAGTTTTCTTTGGGAGATCTAAACATAGTTTAGTAAGGCTGGCACTTTGACCAGGAAGTGGGAAATGACAAGTGATAAGAAGAGTATCGGAGGCATTGTGAAGTCATATTAAGACATCTGACCTTTATCCAGAGCCATTGGGGAATCAAAGGTTTTATACAGAGGAGTAAGAGAATCATGTCTGTGTGGTTTTGAGCCCTCTCGATAGTGCGGAGAACAGCAGGGTCTCTGTGAAGGAAAAAGGGGTAAGCTGGAGAGAGACAGAGACAGAGTGAGACAGAATTGTGAAGGTACTTTAGGAGAAAGTTCTGGTAGCCTGAATGATATGAACATGGACTTCAAGGGAGCCAGAAGCAGAGACTGAGAAGACATTTAGGGAAGCAAAGTGGACAGTAAGAAAGGTAAATGATATGAAGGATATCAACAGGGTCTGCTGTCTTTTATATGAGATATCAAACTCTTAAAAACTTCTGAACACTAGTTTTTCACATAAGCTTGATGGCAAAGCCTAACCCGATCTTACAGAAGGCTATATATATATATATCATTTTTGTTGAGCTCACTTAGTATGACAAATCACAATGATGCAGAAATATCAGTGTACTAGATGCTTCCCTAACCCCTTGTTTTTATGCAATACTCCTAGTCTGCATTCCAGAACATGTGGCACGGGGGGGAGGGGGGTTTGAATGAGTAGTAGTACAGAAGAACTGAAACAGCTATTTTAAAAAAAGAGCTGTTTACAGAATATAGACTTTGGAATGGTATTTAGGATTTAGTTGGTTTGAGAAATTGCAAGTGTCACAGATTATTATTTTTCTGATGAACAGATTGACTCAGGGGTGGGGTTTTCATGAGGAGTGCATTGTGGCTTTTAAAAGAGAAATGGAGAGTGTTAGCAAGAGTGGTAGGCATTGTGAATAAGTAAAGATGCGATGGCAGGAGGTTCTGGATGAAAGGTAGAGAGTAGGATTCTTGATGAAGCTCAGAGGCAGAACACTTACCATCTCTCAGAAGATGCTGGGCTAGATACCACGCAGTGCAATAAAAGTAAATGAATTGTTGAAAAAAGAAAAGCATGCTTGCCTAGAAGTGTGGAAAGTAGATGAGTTTCAGGATTGAAGTACCTACAGAAATGTCCTTAGAATACCAGGGGGAAGAAACTGTGGTCAGAGCAAGCATATCTCACTTAAAAATTCCAGAGGTGGTGCCTTTCATGGTGATAATAACATCAAGATGCCAACCAATGTGGAGTAGAGGTCAGGATCAGTCACTAGAGATACATAAGTACAGGCGCTAAGAGAGGCATCAGTGATTAGTGTGAGTGACAGAGTGACTCAGAGACATGGTGTGTGTGTGTGAAGGGGGGGGCAGTGTAGAGAGGAGAATAGTGTTCCAAAGTGTGATGGCTTCTGCCAGGGAGAAAAGAGAACCCACGGACAGGAGCAAGGGAAAAGCAAAATTTACCCAGATGGCACTTACACAGGGTCTTAAAGTAGGGCAGAGAGAACGGCTTCTACCCTCTGACCAGAGAGGCTTTGTTTGCATCAGAAATTATTGGGTGGAGTTTACTGCTTTAGGCTTTAGGAAATGATTAAATGGGGAGAAATTCCTGGGCTGGCTTTCTTCTTTCTTATCCTTCTCTTTACTAAGACTTTAACCACAAAAGTAATAACTGAAGTTCTGACAACCATTCTGCAACAGCGAGGCAAACATCACATGCTAAGGATGGCTGACAGGAGTGTGGAGGAGGAACCTGGTGTCTTAATATTAAGGGCTGTCATACCAATCCCAGATATGTCCTTCTTACCTCCAATTATAAGACAGGAAAATAAAAGCCCTAGCTTTTAAAGTTTTGGTTTTGACATTGTCTGCTACTAACAATCAGAAAAATAGTTACTAATAACACTAAAATGAATGTCATATTCTCCCATCTTGCTATTGTCACAAGGCTTTCAGTTTCTCTTACTCCCTATGAAACCTAGGTACCAACATCAATCTTGAATCCTCAAATGAAACTTGGGCATCCTTTGTTATCAATTCTTTGGAATCCTCAGTTGAAGTATCTATAGTCAACAGGTCATCTCTTTGTTTAGAAGGAAGTGGGAAGTATAGTTTTGTTAGTTGGTAACATTGCTCTCTCTCTGGTAAAAATCAAGATTCAGTTAAAGGCAGAGAGGTAGAATGAACATTGTATTAATAAAAACCGACATCTTCTAAAAGTGGTCAACAGGAGTTTTTTTCTAGTGGTCAGGTTTCCAGTAGAACAGGTAAACAGGTAGTTCTCAAGGGTCCTTTCTTGCTCAGGCAGGAGCAAGTGCATTAGTTGAGTATTTGCAGAAAATGAAAATTCTCAGGTTCTACTCTAGACCTACTAACTCCAGAACTGCAGATTGGACTAGGAATCCACTTTATCTGACCTTTCAGATGATCCTGGTATAAGATTGAGAACTGCTGTCTTAGTATGGTGTTCCCAGTCAGTGGCAGGCATCAGTTACCTACTGAGGGCTGGGGCTATAGCTCAGTTGGTAGAGTGCTCACCTTGCATGCGCAAAACCCTGGATTCGACCCCATAGTTGCATAAAACTTGGTGTGGTAGTTTGAATGTATGTCCCCCAGTAGACTCTCGTGTTTTTAAAAAACTCATCTCCAGCCACCTAACTGGAGGAGGTGTCACTTGGAGCAGATCTGATTTCTAGCCCAAAGGTATGCAAAGAGCATTTGGAGCCCTGGCTGCTTGCTGCCAGCCCCCCTGCTCTTTTGCAGTCCATTTTGTTTTTGTGTGTGGTGCTGGCTAGTGGTGGTGTCTCTCTGCTTAGATATATGAAAAGGAGCCACCTTCTTCCACTATTAGGGGACTTCCCTTGAAGGATCTATAAGCTTCAAATCAATCCCTTCCTCCCAAAAACTATCTTTTTGGAAGTGCATCTCAATAATGTGAAGTGGACTACAACACCTGGCATGGTGGTGCATGCCTGTAATCCTGTATCACTTGGGAGGTTGCCGGAGGATCATAGATTCAAGGTCATCCTAGCAAGTACGAGACCAGCCTGGCTACATGAGACCCTGTCTCAAAAAAAAAAAAAATCAGTTGCTCAGGATATGACTCAGTTGTTTTCCACACAACTCGGAATACCTGAGTTTGGATCACCAGACCCCGTGTTAAAGACTGCCATAGTTTGATCCACAAACAAATGAATGTGTTCTGGGTAATCGATCCTCAGCTAATGGCAGTTTGGGTTTTACAACCTCAATGGAGCTGTGTTGTCAAGGGTGGGCTTATGGGGGTTATAAGCCAGCTTCCCCTTGCCAGTATTTGGCACTCCTTCCTGCCGCTGTTTCCAGTGCTATGGCGGAGGTGATGTCCACCCCTCTGCTCATGCCTTCGTTTTCCCTGCCAGCATGGAGTCTCCCCTCGAGTCCATAAGCCAAATAAACCCATTCCTCCACAAGCCACTTTTGTTTGGGTTCTTTCTGCACAGCAACTAGAAAGCTGACCACAACCAAGCCCAAAGCTGCAGTGGGCTTCTGTGATCCAGTTATGCCTATGGTGAGAAAGGATGAGAGACAGAATTTCCCAGAAGCTCACAATGGAGTAGTGAACAAAGAGACTGTTCCTCAAACAAGGTAGACATTGAGGACCAGCCTCACACATTTACACACACACACACACACACACACACACACACACACACACACACACGCCCCAAATGAGAAAAAAGAAAGAAAGAAATTGTAACTCACTGTTATAGTCAGCCACACACCACTGGGATGAACCTCCAAACCAGGCACAGTTATGGGAGGAAGAGATTTATTGAAGTTACAGACCCAGGGGAAGTTCCATAAAGGCTGGCCCTCTTTCACAGGTCCAAACACACAGAGAGAAAAGCCATCACCATCACCAACACTACACACACACCAACAAACAGGTCGGGGGAAGGAAGAGAGAGATTGTCTTCCCCTTTGAGCCTTTGAGTGGGGTCTTGCAACCCTTTCCTAATTGACTTCCTGAGCCTCTGGAATTTCCTTCCTTCACTCCCTTCCCAGGAAGAGAAGTTTGTTTCTAGCTAACACGACTTCCTGAATCCCCTGAGCCTTCTTTCTCTCTTCAAGTCAGAGGAAATCTGCTAGACAGCACTCAAGGTTACTGTGGATTGCTAACAGGTCAAGTTGACACAACACTTAGCCATCACACTCACCTCTGGAGTTTTGTGTTGTATGTGTCTTTTCTAAACAGACAGAAAATATTTATGGGCTGACATGGAATGTTCATTCATAGTCACTGAGATAGATCAGTGGTTCCTTGTGGACATGGGAAAAGTTAGTCAAGGACCTGGAGCCCTATCATAAAAGATTCTGGCTAAATAGTCTGGGGTGAGCTTCTTTTATACATGTGTATATATATATATTTTTTCCCTTTTTTGTTCCTTCTTTTCTTTTTGTTGTCAATAATGAGTTACAGTATTTAGTGGGCAAACAATGAGTTGTTATCCCCAATTCCGTGCTGCCCTCCCCTCCCCAATCAGCTGGATAACCTCATTCATGGGTCGTCTGGATAAGTCCTTGTGACAGGGGACCATGGATAGCCTAGTATTCAGCCAGGTTCTCCTAGCCATGCCTCTGGATAATCTCCCCCACCACGGCTCTCACAATCTTTCCGCCCCCTCTTCCTCATAGTTCCCTGAGTCGTGGTGGATAAGTATTAAGGCTGCTTTAAGGTTGTGAGCTTAGGGGTCTTTGTGTCGAAAATCGTTGGTTTCTGTCTCACTGGCTTATCCTGTGTTGATTTAATGGCTGTGGCTGTGGGTCCCTTATTCATCCCGACATTCTCTGCGGGGTTCCATATGGATCCTCCACGGTATGACTGTGGTGGCTCCCCTCTTGCCAGAATCTCAGCTGTCAGCCTACAGTCAGTTGGTAGGGTTAGATGGGCCCCAGCTCTCTCGCTGCATCCTGAAAACACAATCTCCATCGGAGAGTGAGATCAGTGTAGGTTAAAAAATGCACACAATTCTGGATTACCTAGATTCTATTTTTAGTAGCCTCCCTGTCAATCACTCCCATAGTGCATCTTGTCTTGGGAGCCCAAGAGTACGAGATCCGGTGCCTATCGCCCTGAATCCCAAGTTCCAGACAAGGGGTCCCCCTCACTAAGTGGAAAATTCCCTGAATTTGAAAGCTGTTGATTGTCTCCCCCAAGCCCAGGCTCCTCCATTACACAAGTGCTCCTTTGTTGGTTCGCTGTTCTCTCCCAGTAAGAGGTGTGGTCAGCCTACTCATGACCGCAGATTGTGTTTCATGTCAGTGGTCTCTGTTTACTCAAGCTGTCGTTGATCAGTTTCCCCTGGCACCCTGTGCAGTGCCTTCCAGCACTACACTAACTGCCTTCTGGGGGCTGGATACCGTTCCAGACGTTGAAGGGTCTCTCGATGCTGATCAATGGCATTCTGTGGTTTCTTCAGCAACAGGGTTTTGCCTCAGGCCTGGGGAGGGCACTCAAGAGCTTTGACAGAATTCTGTCTTGTTGTTGGAATCTCATGAGTCGCTTTGGTCAACAGCTCAATGAGAGAAGGAACCAGTGGTTGGAACCAGGGGTTGTCAGGCTGATCTAATTGTTCACAGGCTTAGACTCTCTCCCCTACTACTCATGGCCCCTCTTGCCAATTGACGCTCACTATTTTCTCAATAGGTTACAGTATGCTCGTAAGGATTTTATATTTTTGAACCTAATATGGTTTCTCCTCATGCTTAAGCCATTCCCCTCCCCCCATCCCTTACCCCTCATTCATAACGTCTCACTTCTTTCTACTAGTCTGCATATAGAAAACAGTTATCCTAGTTCAGGACCACATATGAGGGAGAATATGTGGTGTTCTATTCTCTGTTCTTTTGAGTGATCGCTTAGTAAGATCTGCTCAAAGTCAGACCATTTTTTCCTAAATTTCGATATT
>PVHP010027272.1:0-23973 GCA_004024765.1 Zapus hudsonius | reverse complement strand
AAAAAAAATTTAAAGGGGGTCTATCTTAGCCAGTAGAAGAAAAGGGGACACATATTCACTTTATTTAATTCTCATAATAATGACATGAGATTGGAATTCCTATTTCTGTTTTACAGATGAGAGTCTGAGACTCAGAAAAGTCAAGCAAATTTTACAATATTACCCAGGGTGGCAGGGTCATGTTTCAAACACAGACCTAACTCTCCTTAGCTCACAGCAATGAACCAGCATCTGCTGCAATAGCGTCATGGGCTCCTGAAACTTGAATGGGGTCTGATATCATCTTCTTTTATAAAAATCAAAAACTTGGGCAGGAGAGATGGCTCAGTGGTTAAGGAGCTTGCCTGCAGAGTCTGATGACAAGAGTTTGATTCCCCAGTACCCACGTAAGCCAGATGCACAGTGGCACATGCACCTGGAGTTCATTTTCATCCATTCTCTTTGTGTGTGTGTCTCTCTCTCTCTTCTATCTCTCTCTACTTGCAAATAAATAAATAAAATAGGGCTGGAGACATGGCTCAGCGGTTAAGGCACTTGCCTCCAGTGCCTAAGGCCCTGGGTTCAATTCCCCAGTGCCCACATAAGCCAGACCCACAAGGTGGTGGCCCTAGTGCTCTCTCTCTCTCTCTCTCTCTCTCTCTCTCTGCTATAAAATGAATAAATAAAATATTAAAAATAAATAAATGAAATATTTTTTAAAGTTTAAACAAAACCCACTCATTCTTGGGAAAGTAGGCTGAAAGGAGAAAAGAATGTCATCTTTGTGTTAACTAAACCATGCTCTAAATACCTGAAGTGGAGATTCAATGATTAAAAAAAAAAGTGCCTGTCTGCCAAGAGTTATGCCACCCCGTGTGACAGCAGTGAGAACAGGGAACAGGTATGTGTCATCCAGCCTGAGGGAGTCAGGGAGGGCTTTGTGGAAAGTATGCCGCCTGCACTGATTTTATTGGAGCATATGTCATCTGTAGAAAGGAATGGTTTGCATTATGACACACGCTTTCCAGGAAACAGAACACCATGTACAAAGGTACGTGAGAAGGTCTGGAAAGTGACCAGAGTGGAGGATGTAGTGTGGGAAGAGGCCACATCACGAGAGAGCAGAGTGTCTTTGGAGCCACTCTGAGGGAAGTGGGAGCCATCAAAGTATTTAGCTGGAGGGTGGCACAGTCAGACCTGCAGCTTGGAAAAACGACTTTGGAAAAGACAACGGTGGCAGAATCCAAGAAGCCATCGGTTAAGAACTACCTGCTGGCAGTGTGGATGGAAAACTATGGTGGGTTTGAGTCATTTTTCAGGACACAGATGTGCCAGAAAATGTTACTGATTAGAAGAGAAAATGAAGAAGACAGAAGTGAAGGTGCTTGTATCGGTTGCTGGTTTATGTGACTCCCTGTATGGAAGGGTTGGGGACCAGAAGAGGAGAAAGATGAAGAGCTGGGCTGCGGGCATGCTCACTGTGGTGGATGCAGAGGTCAGCCAAACAGGGATGGTGTCCAGCAGCTTTGAGGCTCCTGTGTGGGGCAAGACCTGAAATGAAGGTTTGCACCATTGTTGTTGAAATCATGGGCTCAGGTTAGCTTAACTCAAAGAGCAAGACATGTCAAGGTGGGTAAAAAGCAATGGAAGAGAGGTAGGGATAGGCACATGGAGGAAAAACAGGGCAAGAGAAAGTGAAGAAGGAGAATTCCTGGGACAGGTGTGTACCAAGACGATACTAGAACAATTGTGAGGGCTGGAGAGATGGCTCAGCAGTTAAGGCACTTGCCAACAAAGCCTAGCAATTCCCCAGCACCCACATAAAGCCAGATGCACATAATGGCACATGCATCTGGAGTTCATTTGCAGAGGCTGGAGGCCCTGGTGCACCCATTCTCTCTGTCTCTCTTCTATCTCTCTCTACTTGAAAATAAATAAATAAAATATTTAAAAAAATAAAAGTGATGTCTGGCGTGGTGGTGCACACCTTTAGTCCCAGTACTCAGGAAGCAGAGGAGGATTGCCATGAGTTTGAGGCCACTCTGAGACTACATAGTGAATTCCAGGTCAGCCTGGGCTGGAGCAAAACCCTAACTCAAAAAAACAAAAATAAATTTGAAAAAATAAATAAATAATAAAAATAAAACAATTGTGCATCCACACAGAGCAAATGTGATTCCCTGGTGTTTTCAACCTCATATTGCATTGTTCTTCATAAGCAAATGAAGTCATTTCATTTCAAAGAAAACCCTGTAGTATATGCATGTGTGTACATAGATATAGCGACATATCACTATTTTAAATGTAGAGAAAACATATCCATTTGCATTACCTCAACATTGAAAAGTCTTTCCCACCATGCATTTGCTTCCCCCATGAACATACATTTGAGTATGAAATAATCATGAAAAATATGATGATGATATCACAAAAAGCTCTGGGAAACTGGAGAATTATGGGTCGGGTGTTGTTGCAGTCAGCTTTCTAGTTGCTGCGCAGAAGAACCCAAACAAAAGCGGCTTGTAGAGGAATGGGTTTATTTGGCTTACAGACTCAAGGGGAGACTCCATCCTGGCAGGGAAAACGATGGCATGAGCAGAGGGCTGGACATCACCTCTGCCACAGCACTGCAAACAGCAGCAGGAAGGTGTGCCAAACACTGGCAAGGGGAAGCTGGCTTATAACCCCCATAAACCCGCCCCCAACAACACAGCTCCATCGAGGTTGTAAAATCCAAACTGCCATCAGCTGAGGATCGATCTATCAGAACACATTCAATTGTTTGTGGGGGACACCTGTATCAAACCATGACAGGTGTTGCAGTCCACACCTTTAATCTTAGCACTTGGGAGGCAGAGGTAGGAGGATTGCTGTCCGTTCGAGGCCAGTCTGTGACTACAGAGTGAGTTCTAGGTCAGCCTGGGCAATAATGTAACCTTATATCTTGACCCTACCCCCAAATAATGAAGCTTGGGGCCACTGGCATATAACCATCTCCTTATCTATGACATCACAAACTTCTTGTTAAAATCCAACAGTTACAGGCACTTTGTGCTTTTCAGAAAACATCATCTCATCAGCCTCTAATGTGGTTGTCATGAGGTGGATGAGGGGCTAAGGAAGGTGATAAGTAGCAGAAAACCAGAATGTGGAGTGAGTGATGTCAGTCAGAGAAGGGACGTGCTGCTTGTGTGGGAAGAGGTGGGGTGCAGAGAAGGTTGAGCTCTGAAGAGCACTCTGGAGTGCCTATGTGTTCTGTCACTGGTCAAGCACTTTGTAGGTTTTCTCGCTCAAAGGATGGGGCATTTAGAACGTAAACATGGGCATTTTAGAGAGGTGCAGGTGGAAACTCTAGTGTTGGCCACAGTGCTTGGCATAAGAGCACAGTGCCTATTATTATCAGGGGCTGTGTGTGCCCTGAGCGATAGGACAGTCCTTGGTACACCCTGGCCATATTTCAGCTTTACAGCAGCTCCCATTTCCACTTCACACATAAATTCTAGTGACTCATCCCATGTTAAAAGGAAGTGGCATGTATAACTAGAGTATGGAGCGACTGTTTAATGAAGGGATGTTTTAAAAAGGTATGGGCAGAGCAAAGAGAAGGAGCAAGAAACATTGGGGCTCCAGAGACTAGCCTGTGCCCAATGCTAGAGGGGATGGTGAGAGCAAACATTATCAGAACCCAGCTGAGGGTTTATCAGTAGAAGCCGTGGTTACAGGACACTGCTGTTGCAAGAAGGGATCCCAAGCGATGCATACATCAACCCCTCACCTCTTTTCTCCTATCTCCTGTGTAAGTACACCCCAGAAGCCTGTAGACAGCCGGGCCTGTACTGTGTGAGCCAATCTAATAAATCTCCTTTGTAATTTTATTTATTTTATTGGTTCTGTTCCTTTAGTTCTGTTGGATACCATTAGGACACCTACATGACTTGTTATTCGGTAGATATGCATATGTCATTTGGCCTTGGGTAAGAAATCAGGTCAAAAATCTTCTGATCAGCCAACTGTGGTGGTGAATACCTCTATTCCCAGCACTTGGCTGGTAGAGGTAGGAGGATTGTTGTGAGTTCGAGGTCAGCCTAAGAATACATAGTGAATTTCAGGTAAACATGGGCGAGAGTGAGAGCCTACCTTGAAAAACCAAAAAAAAAAAAAACCTGATCAAAACCCGTTAATGGGTAATATTGATTGAGTACCTACTGGGCTCCAGACACTATTTAAAATATTTTTAAAGCACTTTGCTTAATAATACCTTCAAAATAACTCTATGATAATGGGTTCCGTTTTTTCCATTTTCTAGATGAGGATGAGACAGAGGCAAAATGCTTTTAAGTAAGATGTCTAAGATCATCCAACAAGGAAACAGCAAAGCTTAGCTTTCACCCACACAGTCTGGCTCGAGAACCTGGCTCTTCATCTCCATCACATATGTCTGCCTATTGCTCGTGTGATGACAAAGCTTGGTCCATCTTTACATCCGTTTCCCATTTTCCTCCATTGACTCAGGGGCAGAAACTAGCTAACTGTTCCCCACCTGGTTTCCTTTCTTTCTGGGACCATAGAGGCCATCCCCATGCTGATGTAGCCATGTGAAGGAAAGTTAGCCAGAGGAATGTGAGCAGAGGTGGAGGGCATCCTGGTAAACCTTTTGCAACTAGTACTGTATGTGCTTTCCCTTTCCTGGTGAGCATGGGAACCCTGGATGAATGAATCTACCCTCCCACCACAGCCCAGAAGGATGGAAACTGAGATGTTGCCACAGACCAACGAATATCAGTGTTGGGCTTTCTGTGAGCAAAAGAGAAGCTTCTATCAGCTTTGTGCCATCACGAGGAGTGGTTTTATTGTTATTATTACAGTGTATAGAGTCAACCCATGAACTATTTATTGTCCCTTAAACATGCCTCTGGCTCTTGCACATACCTTTCTATAGAAATCTCATTATCTCAGGGCTGGGGAATGTGATGAAACCAAAACTTTGGGGTCCCTTGCCAACGCACCAATATGATACAAGAATTTTGGGGTGTCCCTAGGTTCTTGTCTTACAAATTCAAAGAATTGAACTTCATAGACTAGAAGGTAAATTTTAGAGAGACTTTACTAGATTAAGAGAAGAAATGAGGAAAGATTATGAATCCTCCTGACCATCAGAAGACAGGAGGGTAAAGCCCACCTGGAGACCCAAATTGGGGTCATTTAAAAATTGTGAATGGGGCAGAGCTAACCAGTCACAGATCAGGTTTAATCAGGAATCTTTTAATTCTAGGGAAGGGGAACTTGTTCCTAGGGACTCGGGTTGTTTATGAATAAACACATCTAGAGAGATCCTTTAGGCAAGAGATAAGAAGCCAGATGCTTCTCTGACCTCTAGCAAGGTGGAGACTTCAAGAGCAGGTTCAAATATGTCCCCTGCCTTTACTCTTGGTGGCCTAGTCACACTAAATCACCTTAGTAGGTCAGTTGGGAGAAAGTTTTCTAGGTTCAATCCTCCAAACCATATAAACCAGGTGAGGAACCACTTCCCTGTAATTCCAGCACTGAAGGGGTGGATGCGGAGGGTCAGAGGTTCAAGGTAGTCATCTATAGCTACTTAGTGAGTTAGTAGCCAACCTGGGACACATGAGATTCTGTCTAAAAAAAAAAAAAAGAATTTGATCTAGAGAAATGGTTCAGTGGTTAAGGTGATTGCCTGCAAAGCTTAATGACCGTAGTTCAAGTCCCCAGGACCCATATAAAGCCAGATGCAGAAAGTGGCGCATGAATCGTGAGTTCATTTGCAGTGTCAAAAAGCCCTGTCGTGCTCATTCTGTCTGTCTCTCTTCCATTGTTCTCTGCTTGCAAATAAATAAATAAATAATTTTTTTTTGGAAAAAAACTCATAAAATAAAAAGAAGAAAAAACAAAAAAGAATTCATCATTGGGGAAATGGCTTATTGGTTAAAAGCCTATTGAACAGAATTCAAATCCTCAGCACCCATGTAAAGCTAGCAAGTCTATGGCAATGAGAGCTGGAGCCAGGGTTAGTGTGCCTGGCATTGTCAGTGGTAAACAAGGGAGGCATGTCTCAAACAAGGTAGACTGATCGTGGTGCACAAGCCTTTAATCCCAGCACTGGGAGGCTGAGGTAGGAGGATCCTCTTGAGTTTGAGGTCAGCCTAGACTACAACCGAGTGAGCTCCAGGTCAGCCAGGACTGGAAGTGAAACCCTGTCTCAGAAAGAAAGAAGAAAAATCCAACAAGGTGGAAGGAGAGGACCAACACCCTGAAGTTGTCTTTTGTTCTGCACATGTGTGTCATCACACACACGAATCCTCATTCTCCTTTTTCAAGTACTCACATCCTAAAAATTATTCAAGGTCGAAATCTCCAATTACCTTCAAGCCATTTCCTTCTATTCCCACCAGCCCGAGAGAGCTTTCTCATTCTGCATATCTTGATATTGTGTGTGTGTGTGTGTGTGTGTGTGTGTGTGTGTTTGCATGAGAGAGAAGAGAGTATGTGTGTGTAAGCTCCTCAAGGTCAAAGATGATGTTTTTGTGTTTCTCCTGTAGCTCTGAGGAAAATGACACCACGTTGAACCTTGGGAGCTTTGAATGACGATTCACAGGGAAAACAAACTCCAAGATGTATCAAGTTCAATAAAGTTCACTTTCCTAAGAACAACCCTTTGATGCTGAAGCATGAAGGCTCATGAACTATCCAGTACTGGATTTTGGTGTTTTTTTAAATCATTCTTTTCCCTAGCATACACATTCTAACATTTCTTGACAACCGCTCAGAAGAGACAGAAGGCATGCATATCAAATTTCAGAGGGCACAGATGAGAAATAATAAATAATGCACGAGATGACAGAATCAAAACTTGACAAGTTGGATTGGGGCAGATGACATGACTCAACAGGGATAATGACAAAATAGAATTTCGAAAAATCATGCGATGCCATTTCAGTATGGAAAGACATGGCCAACACCAATTTCTATTGGGAGACATTTAGGTTTTAGCTGACTGCTAGGCTGGCATGAACCCAGGGTGGTCCACAGGGCTCTCTGCTCATAGTTTGGCTGAAGACACTGATTGATCTGACAAAATATTTAGGCTTCAATGAGGCACAGGCATGAATTGTGGTGGCTGAGTGGTAGCCATCTGGAAGTAGACGGAGCCTCAAAGTTGGATAAACTCCACTGTAAAGAAAGGGAACAGGGAGCTGGAGAGATGGTTCAGCAGTTAAGGTGCTTGCCTGCAAAGCCTAACCACCAGAGTTCGATTCCCCAGTATCCATGTAAAGCCAGATGCACAAAGTGGAGCATGTAGTGGCTGGAGGTCTTGGCACGCCCATTCTCTCTCTGTCTCTCTTCTCTCTGTCTCTCTCTGCTTGCAAATAAGTAAAATAAAACAAAAGGAAAGGGAACAATGTCTTATATTTTAACCTGGGTCAAATTTCTTCTTTGGAACACTTGGTGAGAATCCTCCATCTGAAGATACTGACATGAAACTGATGCTAACAGGATTGACTGAGGCTCCTCAGTTTTGCTTTAGAAGAAGAATCTAGAAGGTCTTCAAGGTTCTGCTCCCAATGTCAACGTCAGAGCTGTCATTATCAGGAGCCAGGAGATCTGCTGCGTCCATTGTAAGTTCAAGTGACTCTTGGAGGAAGGCAGAGGAACCTCACCTCACCATGCCTGGCCTCAGCTGAAACAACCATTCCAGGATGGCCAGATAGACGCTCTTTGAAACCCACACTTCCTGACTGCTAGGATCTGAGTTCTCACCAGGCGGCTGCTGGACATTGGTTAAGAGAAAACCATCCCCTCCTCAGCAATAAATAGATGCTCATCAGACCACACAAGAAGCCTTGCTTCATTTCCAGATACCATGATCCCAAAGAATACAGGTGAATTGTTGTGTATCAATAGGAGGATTAACACATGTTCTAGGAACTTAGAAACGGATCAGTAGCTGCTGTGTGGAGGGTCAGGCTCCAGAGAACAGGGAGTCAGGGTGGAGGTGGGAGGGTGCTGTCTGGCAAGTGTAACAGAATTGCCTTCAGGTAAGTGACTGCTGTCCTATGAAAAATGCCGGTCATTTAAGTGACAGCAGGAGGCAGAACTGGGGCCAGTGGAATTCAAGCTCCAAGTGAAGAATATTTTAACCATTGTAACTCTTCAGAATGGAATAGATCTGTAGGCAAACACCATTTAAGATGTTCAAGTTAGCCTGGGGTGGTGGTGCACGCCTTTGATCCAAGCACTAGGGAGGCAGAGGTAGAAGGATTGCTATGGGCTCAAGATCAGCCTGGTCTAGAGCAAAAGCCTATCTCAAAAACTCCCACTCCTTCCACCCCCGAAAAACTAAGTTCAAGAAAGAGTTGGTGAGTGTCCTGGATTTTTTTTTTTTATTAGGATTCATTCGTTAAGTGAAAAGTTAGGTAAGAGAGTTCCTATGGTCTCTCTCAAATGTAATACTCTTAATTAGCATATATTAACTATACATAATAATGGGTTTTATTATATTTACATATATGTAACACATTTTAAAAATATTTAATTTCAAGCAGAGAGAGAATGAATGGGTGCACCAGGACCTCCTGCCACTCCAAAAGAACTCCAGATGCATGTGCCACTTTGTGCATCTGGCTTTACGTGGGTACTGGGCAACTGAACTGGGCGGGCAGGCAGGCACCTTTAACAGCTGAGCCATCTCTCCACCTCCTATATAATGTATTTTGATCATGTTTCACGGTCATTATCCTCTGTTGCCCCCTCCCACTCCTTCTGATTCTGTTCCTTTTCCTAACTAGTTACCCACCCCCTGCCACACACACACCTGACACAGGGTATTGCTAGGTATCCCTGACTGGTCTTGAATTCACTACATAGATCAGGTTGGCTTCAAATCTGCAGTAAATCTTCTTGGTTATACCACCTCCGGGCTGGAATTAAAGATATGAGACATCATGCTGAGCTCAATCCTAATATTCTATGATTAAAACTGTAAGGTCGGAATTCAGGCTACACCCTGATCCTCTTCTCCAACCAGCCTCAAGAGAAGTATCAACAAGAGTCAAAGATAAAGACTCCCTCCTAAACAAGAGCCACACCGGCTGTATCTCAGTATGGCCCAAGGGATTGTCCTTCCTGATCCTGAGAGCATGTGACCACCTGAACCCTCCACCCAACCTCATGTGACCACCTGGACCCCAACCTGAACATTTTCCCCTTAAAAGCCCTGATCTAAACCTGCCTTGCGCTTTTTCGCCACCTTTGGTGAAAATAGCCCGGCAGCTTGCTTTTCCTCCTATTAAAACCTTTCCTTTCAGAGTGGTCTCTTGTGGTCATTTCCATTCTAACAAAAACCATCTTTACATTAGTAGTACGTGAGAGTATGTGATGGAGGGGTGAAGGTTATTGACTTAGGTTATTTCAGAGATGCCAGAAGTGCAGGTTGAAATTTGAAGATGGTTTCCTTGAAAAAAGCATAACCCCTGAGCTCTTTAATCTGTGATATGTGAGAGTGAGAAAAGAGAGGCTCTGGATAGCTTTGGAACAAAGGACAGGCTTTTGAGAGGTAAAAAAAACATCAACAAATACCAAAGAATGCCACTTAGGGCGATTGGAAAGAAGTTAGGAATGCTGTTTCCCAAGATCAAGGTCAAGGTCAAGAAGCTAACTGAGGCTATGCCTCACACTGTGCATGATTTTAACTTTTTGTCTTTTTGTTTTGTTTTATTTTCAAGGTAGGGTCTCACTCTAGCCCATGTCAACCTGGAATTCACTATGTAGTCTCAGGGTGGCCTTGAACTCATGGTGATCCTCCTAACCTCTGCCTCCGAGTGCTGGGATTAAAGGCAGGTGCCACTATGCCCGGTTTGTCTTTTTTTGTTTGTTTGATTAAAAAATATATATATATATATATATATATTTATGAGAGAGAGAATGGGCACATCAGGGCCTCCAGCCACTGCAAACGAACTCCAGACACATGTGCCACTTTGTGTATCTGGCTGTATGTGGGTACTGGGGAATCAAACTTGGGTCCTTCTGGCTTTCAGGCAAATGCCTTAACTGCTAAGCCATGTCTCCAGCCCATTGTTTTGTTTTGTTTTTTTTTTTGAGTTAAGGTCTCACTCTAGTCCAGGCTGGCCTTGAACTCACAGCGATTCTCCTACCTTTGCCTCCCCGGTGCTGGGACTAAAGGCGCTTTGCCACCACACCAGGCTTGTTTGATTTTTTTTTTTTAAGGTAGGTCAGGTCTTACTCTAGAGCAGGGTCATCTGGAACTCACTCTGTATCCCCAGCCTGGCCTCAAACTCATAGCCATCCTCTTACCTCAGTCTCTCAAGTGCTGGAATTAAAGTCATGCGCCACCACATTGTGCATGGTGAATGCACACTTAGTCTACCTTGGTGACAACCCACTCATTCCTTGCAGGTTTTGCAGACACATTAAAAAAAAAGTGCTGGGATTGAAGGCGTGCACCATCCTGCCTGCTCTGAAAATCACTTTTTTTCATCAGAACTGATTGCCTGGGAAAAAACTATTCTAGGGGGTCTTTCTATGTTACCGTTTTTTAGAATAAAGATCCAGTTTCTGGGAGTTCCAACAGGCTATCCAATACAGCAGCTGAAGAGACCATGGTGTTGAAAGATGGAGAAATGAGAGTCATGAATGTGCTCAAGCTAGGGAAGTCCAGATACTGGGGTCTGTCTATCTTCGTGGTCTTGACATGAAGTTCAAGTTTAAACACTGGAAGACTTGAGGCGGGGGCCAAGAGGCACGCAGAATTAAGAAGTCCTAACCTGGATGCGCTCTGATATTTATCTCTGTTCCAATTCTTCAAGGTAGTTGCTTGATGGAACCGCCCAGTTCTCTTTAGGAGATGATTGCTCCTCCTTGGAGGAGGTGGTGTATCTCATTAAAGGGTGGTGTGTCTTTGAAGCCCTGCAGTTCCTAGAACACAAGGTGACTCCAGGTTTACTTCAATGACTAGACTTCCAAGTGCATGTTGAGAAATCTGGAAGAGGCCATTGTGACAGCCATAGTGAAATGGCTGAGACTCATTTTTTCAGCCTGAAAGGGGGATGAGAGAGGAATGCTGATTTGGAAAACGACATTCCTTGAGGGATTAGCATGTCTGGGGTTGAGATAAGCAGGTGACAGACCCCAGGTAAAGAGTCAGATGTGCCTTTAATTCCAGTACTTGGGAGGTAGAGGTAGGATTGCTGTGAGTTCAAGGCCAGCCTCGGACTACAGAGTGAGTTCCAGGTAAGCCTGGGCTAGAGTGAGACACTACCTTGAAAAAACTAAAAAACAAAACAAAACGAAACCAAAGTCAGATGTAATATGGAGGTATGCGTCAGGTTTCCACCTGCTTTTAGTTAGCTTGAGGACCTGAGGAGGGAGGCAGTGTTTTTCAGGGAAAGCAGTTTCTAAGTGCCCGTCCAATCTACATCACTCTCTAGGATTATTCTTTTCTCATGGATGGGAAGAAATGTATTATTTTAAAAATAACCTTAAGTTTCAGGAGTGGCAATAGGTCATTTTTTGAAAATCGAATAGGGATTTTCATGCCAGGAGCATAATGGATGGAATTTTATGTTAGGCGATGTGGGAATAGAAGGGTGGGAAGTATTTATGTATAAAACAACGACGCTGTGCTATGTCTTGTTTCCTAACCACTCAGAAGCCCTGTCCAGGTCTGGAGAGGTTGCTCACCGGTTAGAGGCACCTGCTTGCAAAGCCTGTGGCCTGGGTTCGATTCCTCAGTACCCACAAAGTGGCGCGTGCATCTGGAGTTGGTTTGCAGTAGCCAGAGGCCTTGGAGCTCCCATTCTCTCTCTTTCTCATAAATAAATCAAAATCTTTTCTTTTTGCAAAGTCCCGTCTTGGTCCATCTACACCGTGGCTCACTCTCCTAAGTCCCAGATAGGGCCCAAGTGAGGTGTGCACCTGAGACCAAATGCACACCCCAGGGCCCAGGTCGGGGAGGGGGCTCCCCTGGACCTCCGGGGTAGGGGACACCAACTCCGTCCGGGCGCGCGGGCTGCGCCCCGAGCGAGCTCTGGGCATGCTCAGTGGCGCGGGCAGGGCTCCCTCCGGGCGCGAGCCGAGCCGAGCCGGGCGCCCGCGGCGGCACCGCATTCATCGGCTGCCAGGCGGCGGAGCGGCCGGCCGGCCCGGCGAGGCAGGGAGGAGTCTGCGCGCGTGTCTGTGTGTCCGTCCGTCTCCCCGGCCCGCTCCGCAGCCATGGCCGGCCTCGGTCACCCCGCCGCCTTCGGCCGGGCCACCCACGCCGTGGTGCGGGCGCTGCCCGAGTCGCTGAGCCGCCACGCGCTCCGGCGCGCCCCGGGCGAGGAGGTGGACCTGGCCCGCGCCGAGCGCCAGCACCAGCTCTTCGTGGGCGTGCTGGGCAGCAAGCTGGGGCTGCAGCTGGTGCAGCTGCCGGCCGACGAGAGCCTGCCCGACTGCGTGTTCGTGGAGGACGTGGTCGTGGTGTGCGAGGAGACCGCCCTGCTCACCCGGCCCGGGGCGCCCAGCCGGAGGAAGGAGGTAGGGACCCCGGGCTGGCGGCATCGGGGGAGACGGGCGCACGGACGCGCTTGGGGCGCGGCCCGCGGGGGTGGAGAGGGGGCCTTTCCCGCGTGGATCTGACCTCTCCTCCCCCGGGCCGGTTCTCAACTTCCCACGAAGGGGAAGGAAAGGGGGGTCGGGGTGGTGTGGACGGGCGTGGGGGTGGGATCCCCAACAGCCAAGTTCCTTGTCCACACCTGCTGGCCGTGGGGAGGAGACGTGGATCTCCGGGAAGAGTGGTGGCGTGAACTCGGGCAGGTGGCTGGCCCAGGGCTGGGCGGGGTGGGGAAGGGAGACCCATCACCCCAGTGTTTCGGGTTGGGGAAAATGACCCTGCAGCCAAGACAATGCAGCTGTGCATCCTAGGGGGAGGGGACCGAGAGGGGTCCTGTTCCAGGAGGGGGGATGTGGGCCCTCCTGAACACCCCTCTTTCTGTCCCCCAGATGGATGACATCAGCCGGTGCCCAGCGACCTAGGGGCGTCCCGAGTTACTTTTCAGTAATGTTCAGTGAGTCTTGCAGAATATATGTAAGAAGGTTTTGTGGGCCAGCTGTGTCTGTCACACGCGTGGTTTAAAAGCTTACTCTCTGGGATGTTGGGTGTATGAGTTTCATGAGCACTGGTCGCTTTACAAATTTCATAATTTTTGTTCTATTTTTTCTTTTAACTCATAGCAGTTAAAAGAGCTTTTGTGTTCTCAGAATAGGGACGACTTTAAAATATCCCAGCTTGTGACGATGGCGGTGATTGTGTTAACATCATGTAGGTTAGTGGAGAGAGAGATAGAGTGAAATTACATTTTAAAATGCCATCTGGTTGGGATTCTCAATGCCTGGGAAGAGCCCAGGCTCATGACTCTCCTTCTCTCTTGGCATCCACTGGCATAACAAGATGCAGGTGGTTTCTTTCATATCTGGAGGGATTTTTTTCCCATGTCTTTATTCAGTTCATATTGGAAATGTCCACCTAGGGCTTATGATTTACATATGCTTATTACATTCTCTTAGCTGAGGGAACCCTTCATGGTCCCAATTTATCAACATTTCATTTGTTTCTTGCTGTGATAATCAGCTCTTTTTTATTTTTTTCTTTTACAGCATCATTTAGCAGAAATCTAAAAGAGTAACAGGTTTCATTCTCTTCGCTCTTTTCTTTCTTTAGCTACACCTTTTCAGTCTTTGAAGGTGTGAGGTGCTCCCACTGTTTCATCTTGATCAGCAGGGCAGCCCTGGTGTGTTCTAGGCCATATGGAACAGCAGTATTTTACAAGAATAAATTTTAAAACTTTTTTTTCTCTCTCCCCCTCTCTCTCTTTCTATCAATCAATCTATCTAATCTATTTATCTATCTTTTTACTTATTTAGAGGCAGGGTCTCACTCTAGCCTATACTTACCTGGAACTCACTCTGTAGCCTCAGCCTGGCTTTGAATTCACAGTGATCCTCTACCTCAGCCTCCCAAGTGCTAGGACTAAGAGCATGCACAACTAATGCTTGGCTAAAACTCTTTTAAAATGATATTCCTTTGGGCTGGAGAGATAGCTAAGTGGTTAAGACACTTGCCTACAAAGCCTAACAACCTGGGTTAGATTCCCCAGTACCCACCTAAGGCCAGATGCACAAAATGACGCATGCATCTGGAGTTCATTTGCAATGGCTAAAGGCCTTGGCGTGCCCATTCTTTTTCTTTCTTTCTTTCTTTCTTTCTTTCTTTCTTTCTTTCTTTCTTTCTTTCTTTCTTTCTTTCTTTCTTTCTGTCTTTCTGTCTGTCTGTCTTCTCTCTATATATATATATGCAAATAAAATACTTTTTAAAAAATTTTAAAAATACTCCTTTGATAAGAGTCCTTTTCTCTTCAGACTTTCCCTGTAATTTATCCACATAAATTTGTGTACAACATAAATAATATATTTATTCCTATAGTAAACTTTCAAGTTTGATCTTAGCAGTATAAAAGTGAGCGGTGCTCTTTTCTTATGGCCCAGCTTTTGAGGTATACATTTTAAACATCAGAATTTGACTCCATTCTGACACCAGCTTGATGGCCCACACTACAGGGGTCACCTACACCTCTTCTTTTTCTGTGCAAGAGCTTGAACCAAGGGCTTTGCACATTGTACCCCTCCGCCCCAGAGGTCACATGGTATGCTGGCTAAGCACATTAGGCTGGGTATTATACCCACCACTTCAGTTCTCTGACCTGGGATTCTGTTCCTTGCTTCAGTTTTCTCTAGAATGGGGCATACTAATACTTATTTCACAAAGTTGTCATAAACACATGACCGCACCTGAAATTCACAGACTGGACATTTAGTAAGCTTTGTCTCTTACCATTCATTTGACAATGCAAGGGTCATGGAAGAGCAACTCTGTGAATGAGACGTTAATGTTAAGAACACATTGGTATAGCTGTGGTCCTTGGTGTTCATGTCTTAGGTTTTGTGCTCTGCTCTGTGAGGCACTGTTGTTGGCTTGGGTCTTGGTATGATCTCTCCCTAGAGCACTTTTGCTACTGCGCTGGACCTGGGTCACCAGGGTCAAAGGCCTTCTAGGCAAGAGAGGATACGGGCTGTCAATGAGAAAGCAGAGCCACAAAGGGTAATGCTCTTTTGAGATCTCTCCCAGCACTCAAGTGTTGATGCTTCATGAATGAATGAATGAATGAACGAATCAGTTCAATCAATCAATCAATCAATCAGTTAAGCTGCTGACCATTAGGTATTGATGCTTGTTTGTTGTTTGAATGAAATGCTGAACAGACACACTAACAGTGACTTTGGGTGGTGATGTTCGTTGGTTGGTTGAATGAATGGATGGATGAATTGCTGAACAGACAAATTAATAGTAACTTAAGTTTTGATACTTATTGGATGGAAGGATGGAGGGAAGAATGGATGGATGGATGGATGGATGGATGGATGGATGGATGGATGGATGGAAGAAAGAAAAATGCTGAACTTCAGGTGCTGATGCTGAATGAAAGAAATGGAAAAATAATGAGTGGTGACTTCAGGATCTTCTTTGAATTGCTATGCACTTTTCCTTCATGCGATGCTGGCCTCCCTAAATGAAATCCAGAGCAGCCAAGGAATTACTTCTAAGTTACCTTCACTGACCTCCCACCTCACCCCTCCCCATCCTTCCACTCTCCATTTCATTCTCACACGGAGACCACATTGGTCCTGTCCCTTCTCTTAATAAAATTCTCCAGGGACCCCATTGATATTTTTTATTTATTTGTAAGGAGAGAGAGAGAGAGAGAGAGAGAGAGAGAGAGAGAGAGAGAGAGAGAGAGAGGAGAGAGAGAGAGAGAGAGAATGAGCAGGCACACCAGGGACTCCAGCCTCTGCAGAAGGACTCCAAATGCATGTGACACTTTGTGCATCGGCTTTATATGGGTACAGGGGATTGAACATGCATGGGCCTTAACCATTGAGACATCTCTCCAGCCCTTAAAATAATTTTTATTTAATTCTGTGTGTGTATGTGCCATGATGTGTGTGTGGTCAGAGGAGAGCTTGGAGGTGTCTATCTTCCACTTTCTTTGAAACCGGGTCTCTTGTCACTGCAGACGAACTGCCAGACTGCAAAGGATGTCAGACTAGCTGGTCCTTGAGCTTCAGATCCCTGGCTCTGCCTGCTGTGGTTGTAGGGGTCTTGGGATCACAGATGCATGTGACACTTTGCATCTGGTTATATGTGAGTGCTGTTGAATTAAGCTTGGGCAGGCAAGGTTTACACACAAGTTACTTTAACTTCCCAGCCCCTTACCCATACCTTCTTTTAGGATATTTCTCATACTATGTGATAATTGCTGGTTTACCCCTCACTGTTATGTGTGGGAAGGGATTTTGTTTACATTGTTTCATATTTTGTCTTCAGGGCCTTGCACATAATAGATACCCAAAATATTTTGTTTAATAAATTGTTCTGTGATTTCAGGTCAACTTTATTTTTTTCCTCTTCAAGGTATATTTGTGTTTTGTTTTGAGACAGGGTCTCATCATGTAGCTCTGACTGACCTGGAACTCACTGTGTAGCCAGCCCATTTCGGCCTTGAACTCATGGCAATCCTCCTGCATCTGCCTGACAGTTGTTAGGATGATATTCATGAGCCTCCACATCTGGCTGTTACAATGTATTTGGTATTTCACAAGCATTCCAAGTTGGTAGAGTCCCAAAAATTTTATTGCAAGTGTGGGGGGTTTGTAATTTTTTCCTTTCTTCTTCCCTGCCCTCTCGTTTTTTTTTTTTTTTTTCAAGGTAGAGTCTCACTCTAGCCCAGGCTGACCTTGAATTCACTATGTAGTCTCAGGGTGGCCTTGAACTCATGGTGATCCTCCTACCTCTGCCTCCCAAGCACTGGGATTAAAGGCATGCGCCACCACGCCAGGCCCTCTCTTGTTATTACTATTCTGTTTGCTTGAGTGAATGTATGTATGTATGTATGTATGTATGTATGTATGTATGTATTGTTTTTGTTGTTGTTGTTTTCAAGGCAGGGTTTCACTAAAGCCTAAGCTGACCTGGAACTCACTCTGTAGCTCTAGGCTGGCTTCAAACTCCTACCTCTGCTTCCCAAGTGCTGGGATTAAAGGCGTGGGCCACCACACTAGGCCCTGTCTCTTTGTTCTTAATAAAAGTCTTGAGAAATTCCTTCTGAATCAAAGTGTCAGGTTATATTTAATGATCTTTCTTCCTTGAGAGAAAACAGAGAACCAAATTAAAGATAGTACTTCCATGAAAGTCCAATGTGTGCCTCAACCAGGCCTCCAGAGATTTCTAAGCCTTAGTTAACCTGTACAGGAGGCTTAAGCGTTCATGAAGAAGCTATATACACAGAAAATAAGTACAAAAAATTACTTTTCTAATAACTCTGTGTCTTCAGGACTTTAAATATTTTTAATAGGTTGAATGCTTCGAAGACAAATAAGCCAGCCTAGAGAAATCCATGTTACCTCAAATGAATCCAGTGCACTTTTGAGGGAGAAAGGTCAACTGTTAAATGTCAGAGTCCTGCATGTTATCTGAAAGCCCAGCTGGACAAGGGACAGAGGGTGAAGCTCTTGGTTATGTTTTGTTTTTGAGGTAGGGACTCGCTCTAACCCAGGCTGACCTGGAACTCACTCTCTAGTCCCAGGCTGGCCTCAAACTCACAGAAATCCTCCTACCTCTGCCTCCCAAGTGCTAGGACTAAGGGTGTGTGCCACCACCCCCAGCTAGGATCTATTTTTTTTCCCTGATGATATTTTCTATATGGATAAGGCATGCCTGTAGCACCAAGTTTGGAATGTGCAGAGGATGTTTGGTGGGTCCCAGGCCTCTCTGGCTCCCTGGCTCCCTCCTAGAGACAACCACTGACATCATTTCCTTCAGCTTCCTTCTAGCAGGATGTTAGTACCTCAGGAATGATTAACTTGACAAAGCTTACTTAAACAAAATTGTGAAATGTATCCTCTGCCCTTTTGTTCTTTTGAAAGAGCAATTTTAGCCTTTTCCAGGTACATTGGTGAGTTTGTTCAAGAGAAAAAAAAATCACACAAATTCGTGCTCAGAAAGTGATAATAGCTTTAATTACGCTTTCGTGGTCATTTTTATTTTTAGGGACCTCTTTAGGCAGAGGACAGTGATTGACTCCTGGAAGAGAATCAGGCATCAAGCAGGGAGGGGGGATGTCAATGGGAGGAAGCAGTATATAATGTATATTTGAGTAGATGGTCCCTTCTTATAAGGGCACTTCACATATATAGTAGAACTTTCATATTTTGGCTCTGGGTTTAATCTCTGGTTAGGAAAAACAATAACTGCTGATCGCAGAGGCAAGGCGAAATCAAGATTCTGTTTAATGGTAGTAACTAACTGTTGCAGTTACCTTCTCATTGCTGGGACAAACACCCGACCAGAAGCAGCTGATGGGAGGAGAATTGTTCATTTTGGTTTACAGTCTCAAGGGGAACTCCATGATGGATGGCAGGAGAAGAGGCTGGACATCACCTCCATGCCACAGAAGCAGGAGAGTGAGCTGAACACTGGCATGGGGAAGCCGGCTATGGCACCCCTAAACCTGCCCCCAATAACACACCTCCAATTCCCAAATTGTCACCACCTGGGGAGCTAACTGGTGGGGGCGATATCTGATTAAAACCATGATAATAACAAATGCTACACTTATTTTTTATTTATTATTTGCAAGGGAGAGGGAGGGAGAGAGAGAGAGAGAGAGAAAGAGAGAGAGAGAGAGAGAGAGAGAGAGAGAGAGAGAGAGAGAGAGAGAGAGAATATGGGTGGGCCAGGGACTCCTGCTACTGCAAACAAACTCCAGACACATGCGCCACTTTGTGCATCTGGCTTTACATGGGTACTGAGTAAATGATCCTAGGCCATCAGGCTTTGCAAGCAGGTGCCTTTAATGGCTGAGCCATCTCCCCAACCCCAAATGCTACATTGTTTTTTGTTTGTTTTTTGAGATAGGGTCTTGCTGTAGCCCAAGCTGGCCTGGAATTCACTATGCTATGCTACACTGTGGTGTACGTGAATCCTAAAAGATGGCACTATTATTAGTCCTATTTAAAAGACAAGGAAACAGGCTCAGGTAACCATGGTTAAATTACTTGACCAACGTCACTCACAGCTTACACATTATAAAATTGTGATTTTTTTCCAGGAAATGTACAGGTCATTATTTGCTTGAAATGTTCACTACCAGTTGTGGTTGATCCTAACAGAATGTTAAACAGACACGGACTAAATACTCGAGTCCCATTTTATACTTAATGATATGTATTCTAACTTGGACCTTAATTAAGTGAATCATTTGACTTTCTTTCTCTCACAATTGCCAGTAGATTGTTTTCATTTTAGTTAAAAAATAGTAAATTCAGTCATTTTCATGAACCTCTTAAATTGCCTTGGCACAAGTTTGTACATAATTGTGACTGGTTTACCAGCAGAGCACATGTTTGTTTTGTTTTGTTTTGTTTTTAATGAACACATTCCTCAAATTGTTGTTGAGGGTACAGCCCTAAACCATCACTGGAACTGGCTGGCTCCCTCCCTGGTAGGAAAGGAACGTGCTGGAAGCTGTTCCCTTAGCAGCAGACACCTGGTTTTGATAGATCCTCACCCTCCTCTCTTCCCCTGGCTACTTCTTTGTAAGATTTTTTTTTTTAAACTTTTCTTCCTGGTCTTGGCAATAGCATTTGGAAACTGACATGCCTCAGAGACTGGGATGCATCTCATAATGTCACCTGTTCCTCTACAGTTGATCTTGAATGCCTTGAAAGTAAAGAATGAAATGATGACAAGGGAGGGACGTCCATTACAGACTGTTAGCTGAAAATGAGCTTTCTGCGGAGATTCTAGAATCATTAGAGGATCATTACAAGACTAAGGCGGAAGGCAGCGATGAAGCCCTTGTAATTCACATATGCTGGAAAATTGCTTTTTCATGAATTTGAATTCCTATTAAGCTCAGATGTCTTCAAAATTAGTTTTATTAGAGTAACAGTAGGTAGCCAACCATTATAAAGCATAAGCATAGAAAATTCTACTTAAGATTTTAGAAAAAAAACCTGACTTCTTTTCTACCACCTTTCTGTCACCAGTAAATTATTTGTGGCTTATCACCTTAGTATTATTTGGGGATGTATGTTTTTAAAAAAATGAGTGTTGGCTGTTATTCGTTTTATGAATCTTGTTAAATGAAAATCTGCAACCACTCAGAAAGTCTCATTTTCTGAACTGAATTCTGGATATGTGGTCGTTGTCTGTCCCCTTTATCAAGGAGGAATCCTAATGGAAATTAGCATAAAATAGAGCTGGGGAGATAGCTCAGTCAGTAAAGCGCTTGCCTTCCAAGCCTGAGGACCTGAATTCTATCCCCAGAACCCACATAAAAATGCCAGGCATGGTGGCATGCACTTGTAGTCCCCACACTGGGGAGAATCTCTGGACTTGCTGACTAGCCAGCCTAGCCTGATTGGTGAGCTCCAGACCTCATGAGAGACCGTGTCTCACCAAAAGATGGATGGTGTTCCTGAAGATGACATCTGAGGTTGTCCTTTGGCCTCCAGCTGCGCACGCACCATACACAAAGCAAACACCTGCATCCGTATGTGCACGCACATGCAAAAAAAGATAAATAACTAAAACAGCCTCTTGCATTGTTCACCCCAGGTCGTCTGTCAGTTATGTGCTCACCATATCTGAAGCTGTGGATGTTCCATCACAATGCTCATTCGACCTTTAGAGTTAGCTCCCCTCGCTCTTCTCCAATGATAGCAGGACAGCAGGCATTAAATCTGTCAGTTTTCAGGCCCTTGTCATCAGCAGGCGCTTTTCATCCGAATAGACAAGCTGAGGCTTTTCAAGCTCCGAATCCCATTTAAAAGCATGTGCTAATAATGCCACCCTAGTTCACTTTGTCACTGTCATGTAATTTAATAATGCCCCTTGTCTTCCCGAAGCGGAAGAAGCAGTAGCATCCCGTGAAAGGAACATATCCCAGGCGTTACACTCCTGCTTCTCATGCCCACACCCTCCATGCAAGTATAACCAAAGACATTAAAGAATGAAGGATTGTGGGCTTGGTTTCATTGGACACAAGTCCTAGTGGGCAAGGAAGGACTTGACTCAGTTTAGGTCAGCAAGAGAAACAGCATCCCAGGCTCTGAGAGTAAGCTGGGAGTCTAGGGATAAGGGTGGTCGCGTCAGGGACGAGGAACTCATCTGTATCTTGCTTGCTTTGGATACGTACAGGTAAATTAACCTTGGCCTTCAATAAAATACTTCAACCTTTATTTTGATGTTCTTATATTGTTTAATGAATTATGTTTTGGTGTGTGTGGTGTATGTGGTGTATGTGGTGTGTGTATGCATGCAGTACAGGTACATATGTGCAGATGCATGTACACACATGTTTCCTCCTCTAGTCCTCTTCTGCCTTATTTCTCTGAGACAGAATCTCTCTCTGAATGTAAACTCCCTATTTTTGCAGTTAGACTGGCTGACCAGGGAGCCCCAATAATCCTCCTGTTTCCATCCCCCTCAGCACTGGGGTTTCAGGCATGCACCTACCTGAGTGCTGGAGACTGAACTCCTCCTCGTGCTTGCACAAGTGCTGTAATCCACTAAACGAATACCTATCGCAGAAACATAGATATATTTTTGGCATGTATGTATGGTGTGTAGTGCTTTGTGATGTTATCGCTCTCTTTCTAGGGTTTCTGATTAGCACACCTTCAGGATATTGTCACGCACCCTGGAGTGGACTTGGTCTACTTTGGGTCTGAGATTCATCTCTTTCTTTTATTTATTTATTTATTATTATTATTTTTGGTTTTTAGAGGTAGGGTCTCGCTCTAGCCCAGGCTGACCTGGAATTCACTGTGTAGTCTCAGGGTGGGCTTGAACTCATGGTAATCCTCCTACCTCTGCCTCCTGAGTCCTGGAATTAAAGGCTTGAGCCACTGTGGTTGGCATTTTTTTTTTCCTTTGGGGAAAAGGGTTATTAGAAGGAGCATGCCATGAAATACTATGAAAGGGTCCCCAAAGCCAGAGGGGTTTCAACTTTTGAGGAACAAATGGGGCATCTCACATCTTTATAACTGCAGCGGTGGGGAAAGTTTTCCTCCACGTGACAGGTCTCTGTGCTAGGAGCCTGGGAGGCACAGGTAGGACCCAAGGTCATTCCCCAAGTAGACAAGGGTTTCCCTGACAACGGGGGTTCTGCAGTTGGGGTGAAGCAGGAAGGTTGCCTCAGATCAGCTCAGGCACTTTCTGTGTTCTTACAGGAATGGATAAAGAGATAATAATTTACACTCACAAGAGTGGGTGGGGTTGAAAGGATAAAATACTGGGTTTTATTCAACCCAAGACATTACACTTGTTTCACTTAATTAACCTATTACACTCATGTCTGACTAATGATAGTTCATTATGAGATGAAGTTGAATTTGCTGAACCAGTTTCAAAATCTCTGCTCACTCAACCATTTACAGCATGGTTCCTGAGTCATCTTTTCTACAGAAGACACAAAAGCCATTGAAATAGCAGAAGACCCTTAGGTCCTCATGACTTGTACCCTCCCCATCACTCTCACCAGAGCCGTATCTTTCCTCTATTGCTCGTTCCCTATTTCTTTTTTCTTTGTTTTGTTTTGTTGAGGTCTCTCTATAGCCCAGGCTGACCTGAAATTCACTATGTAGTCTCAGGGTGGCCTCAAACTCACAGCAATCCTTCCACCTCTGTCTCTGGAGTACTAGGATTAAAGGTGTGCACCACCACACCTGGCTCCTATTTCTTAAATAAAAAAACCAAAAAACAAACAAAAAAATATATATACACATACGTTTTTTCTTTATTTATTTGCAAGCAGAAAGAAATAGAAGAGAGACAGAGAGAAGGGGCGTGTGCCAGGGCCTCCAGCCAGTGCAAATGGACTCTAGAAGCATGCGACACTTTGTGCATCTGGCTTTAATTGCATACTGGGGAACTGAACTCAGTTGTTAGGCTTTGCAGGCAGGCACCTCAAGTACTGAGACATCTCTCCAGTCCCCTTTAAAATATTTTTTTTTATTTATGTGCAAGTGAGAGAGATAGAGATAAGAGAGACAGAATGGGTGTGTCAAGGACTCCAGCCACTGTAAATGGACTTCAGATGCATGTGCCACTTTGTGCGTCTTGGCTTTACATGGGTACCATGGAATTGAACTCTCGTCATTAGGCTTTGCAGGCAATGCCTTATCCATTCAGCCATCTCCCCAGCCCCTCACCCCCTCTCATTGTTTGATCCAGGTGTCCCCTACAAAGGAATGTGTTCTGAATGCTCAATCCCCAGCTGATGACAGTTTGGGTATTAGAACCTTGTTGTGAGCTGTGTTGTTGGGGGCGGGCTTCTGGGGGTTGTAAGCCAGCTTCCCCTTGCCAGTGTTTGGCACACCTTCCTGATGCTGTTTGCAGTGCTACGGTGGAGGTGATGTCCACCCTCTGCTCATGCCATTGTTTTCCTACCATTGTGGAGCTTCCCCTAGAGTCTGCAAGCCAAAATAGGCCCATTCCTCCACAAACCACTTTTGGTTGGGTTCCTTGTCTCAGCAATGAGAGAAGTTATCTACAACATCCCCTATTTCTTCAAGATGGGATCTCTGCAATTTTCGTGAGTCCCTGTGATTCTCCCATCTCAGCTCCCCGCAGTGCTGGGGTCAGATGTGATTGGCCACTGTTGCGGTCAGCTTTCTAGTTGCTGCGCAGAAAGAACCCAAACAAAAGCGGCTTGTAGAGGAATGGGTTTATTTGGCTTACGGACTCGAGGGGAGACTCCATTCTGGCAGGGAAAATGATGGCATGAGCAGAGGGCTGGACATCACCTCTGCCACAGCACTGCAAACAGCGGCAGGAAGGTGTGCCAAATACTGGCAAGG
>PVHP010027271.1:0-24955 GCA_004024765.1 Zapus hudsonius | reverse complement strand
CAGCCCTTTCACAGTCCTGGTATATCCAAAACTTCTTCGGGTCTCCATGCAAAACACATTCCATCTTCCAATGGCTTCACTGGCCTATCAGGGACTTCATACCCTTTTTCATATACTACATCTCAGAAGGTCGGCCCCCTTTCACAGGGAGAGAGAGAGAGAGAGAGAGAGAGAGAGAGAGAGAGAGAGAGAGAGGCCATCATCAATACACACAACACACACAAGCAAACTTAACCATCACAAATGCCATTAAACATACGAAAGATTGCTGCAGTGCTTGGATGAAAGGTTCTGTAAATGTATGTTAGGTTGATTTGATATAAAATGTCACTTGACTCCATTATTTCTCTGCTCCTTATTTTTGTCCAGACGGTCTAATGGTGAAAGTGGGGCACTGAAATTTCCTACTATTATTGTGTCAGGATTTATCTTTGGCTTTATATCTAGAGAACTTATTTTAAAGAATTAGGTGCACTTATGTTTGATGCATATATCTTATGATGGTTAAGGTTTGTTGTCAACTTGACCTGTTTAACAATCCATAGTAATCTTGAGAGTTGTGTAGCAGATTTCCTCCAAATTGAAGAGAGAAAGAAGGCTCAGGGGATTCAGGAAGTCCTGTTAGCTAGAAACAAACATCCCTTCCTGGGAGGGCAGTGCAGGAGGAAATTCCAGAGATTTGGGAAGTCAACAAGTCTAGGAAGGGGTTGCAGACTCCACCCTAAGGCTATAGAAAGGGGAAGGAAATCTCTCTCTCCTCCTGCTGGCTGCTGGTGCTTGTCGTGACTTGGACGTGCATCCATCCTGCTCATCTATCCCTGAGTAGGCATTGGAAGGAAACCTCCTCAGCCTTTCAGCCTGGATGAATGAAGACCAGCGGCTCCCCAGGAAGCCTTTAGGCCTTCAGTGCTGGATTGGGACTGCTGAGGCATCCAGCCACATGGACTGAGTAGCTACTGGTTCCTTGACTCTCGGCTTGCAGACTGCTATTGTGGGACTGCTGTGAGCTAATCCAGTAAATCCCTTTTTTTACTACCATTCATTCTGTTGGCTCTGTTCCTCTAGAGAAACCTGACTAATTAATACATGTGTTTTGAATTATAATAACTTCTTGGTGGATTTTTTCCTTGGTCAGTATGAAATGGCATTCTCTATCTCCTCCAATTAATTTTTGTTTGAATCTATTTTGTCAAATATTAAAATAGCAACATTGATTCTTTCCTGGGTCCATTTTCTTAGAATATCCTTTTTCTATTCTTTCACTCTAAGGAAGTATCCATCTTTGATGATGATGTGAGTTTCTTTTTAAAAAAAAATTAGGTATTTATTCATAAGCAGAAATTAAGGGGAACAGGAGAGAGAGAGAGAGAGAGAGAGAGAGAGAGAGAGAGAGAGATAACATGAGAACATTATGGCCTTTTGCACTGCAAATAAACATCACATGCACATGCACCACTTTGTGCATCGGGTTTATGTGGGTCCTGAGAAATTGAACCCTGGCCAGCTGACTGGGAAAGCAAGTGTCTTTAACCATTGGTCCATCTCCCCAGCTCTTGAAGTGGATTTCTTGAAGATAGCAGAAATATGGATCCTATTTTCTGATCCAGCTTGTCAATCAGTATCTTTTGATTAGGGAGTTGAGATCATTAATATTCAGTAATTATTGAAAAGTGTGAATTAATCCCTGTTATGTTGATGATTTTGTGGAGTTTAGAGTTTTCTTGGTCTTCATTTGCTTAATATCTGTTCTAGCATTGGTTATTGTTTTATACTTCCTGTAGCTTTCTTATGTTATCCTTCTCTTTGACATGAAGTTTCCCATCCAAATCCTGTTTAGGGCTGGCTTATTGTTTATAAATTTATTTAGTCTGCTTTTTTCATGGAAAGTTTTCCTTTATCCCTCTATTAAGAGACATCATTTTGCTTGGTATAGTACTTTGGGTTGGCAGCTATGGTCTTGAAATACTTGAAATAGTCTAGGGTCACACCACTGTAAACATACCCAATCTCACTGGAAATATTTTAAGTACATCATTTCAATCCCTTCTGGCTTTTAGAGCTTCCACAGAAAAGTCAGAATTACATTCTGATAAACCTACCTTTATATGTGACCAGATTTTTTTTCCTTTTGTAGCTTTCAGTATTTTTTCTGATGTGTTTATTTAGTGTTTTGATATAATGAAGTGGGTAATTTCTTTTCTGGTCCTATTTGCTATTCTGTATGCCTCTTGTATATGGATAGACAACTTTTTATCTATATTTGGAAAACTTTATTCTATAATTTTATTGAAAATATTTTCTATACCTATATTGGTCTGAAGTTCTATGATCACTGTTTCAACATTTGATTTTTATTCTTAAAAAATATTTCAGGGGCTGAAGAGATTGCTTAGTGATTAAGGCACTTGCTTGCAAAACCTAACAACCTGGGCAACCCAGACAACCTGGGTTTGATTCCCCAGTACCCACGTAAAGCCAGATACACAAAGTGGCACATGCATCTGGAATTTATTTGCAGCAGGGCTAGAGGCCCTATTGTACCAATTCTCTCTCCTCCTCTTGAAAATAAAATTTTTAAATATTTTATTTATTTATTTGTAAGCAGAGAGATTCAGATACATAGAGGTAGCATGTGAAAGAGAGAAAGCATGGGCATGGCAGGGCCTCTAGCCATTGCAAAAGAACTCCAGATGCATATACCACTTTGTGCATCTGGCTTTATGTGGGTACTGGGGAATCAAATCTGGGTCATTAGACTTAGGTTTATTAGTCCAGTCCACTGGGTGTTCAGAACGAGCTCACTGAAACTACTTCCTTCAAGCTGCTAGGACACAATATGACCCAAGCTTCCTGCTCAGGCCTGCCATGCTTTCCCTGTCATGATAAAACTTCCCCTCAAGACTTTAATCTGAAACAAGCCCTTTGTTCCCATATGCTTGCTACTTTGAGTCAAGTGTTTTGTCCCAGAGATGAGAAGGTAACTGCAACAGCGCTTGATGTTTCTTTTTGTTCTGCTCCATGGTGCTTCGAGACCAAGTGCTTGGAGACACTTGGTACTGCTTTGTGGGTACCTCAATTCAGTTGTGGCTGTGCTTGAACAACATTGGTGCCCCCACAATGGAGGGAGGATGGACTGCTAGGGGGAATCCAAGTGCTGGAACTCATCCATGGTGCTTTAAATGTATGGCCCCATAGATTCAGGTGGTTTAATAAGATAGAGTTTACAATTTGAGTTTTCAGTGGGTGGAGCCCTGCTGGAGGAAAGGGTATGTCACTGGGGGGGGGGTGAATCTTCAGTCCAGCCCTATTAGGTGTGTTCAGAGCAGTTTGAACTCTGCCTGCTATATGATGTTGGCTGTTTGTTGGTTGTGTCTCTCTGTTTGGATCTATAGACATGAGCCAGCGTTTTCCCTCACCATTGATTCTCCTGAAATTTGTAAGCATGAAACAAGCCCTTTCCTCTCATAAGCTGTTTCTGGTTGGGTGTTTGTCCAGCACAAATGTCAGACTGAAGCTACTCCTGCAGCAGGGGTGGGGGTATTGCTAGAGGTAATCCAAGCATTTAAACTCATGAGCAATCCCCAGCCCAAATGGGCAATCATTGGCACCCCACAGTGGAATAAGCAGAGTTAGAAGGAATCTGAATGCTCAAACTCATATGCTGGTCTCAGCCTCGAGAGCAGATCAGCACCTCTACAAAGAGAAAGGGACCTGCCTGGTGCTGTTGGCGTTGTTACTGACAGTGTTATTATGCATAAATCTTTGGGGTGGGAGGATTCAAGGGTCGCAATTGGAACATTCTGTCTTTCAAACAACACTACAGCAACAGCGATTTGACATGACCTGCCATTGTCCATGGTGACGTATACACCAGTCCATAAAAACACCAAAATACAACCTGGCCTTTTTCCTCAGGTGTTTGCTTGCTTTAAGAAGTTGCTCCACATGCATCATACTACCTCCAATGCCTGTAAACTCTGTTTTCTCTTCCAGTAAGTTGTGCAGGGTGAGCTTCACCTATAAGTCAGCTTAGAACTGTGAAGAAGTAAACCAAGTGCATTCATTTGGAGGCACGGGCTTATTATGCGCTGAGAAAACTAGGATTAGGATTTATGTACATGTACCTGCTTCTCCTCTTCCTCTTCTTCTTTTCTCTTTCTCCCTCCCTCCCTTCTTCCTTCTCCCTCCTTTTTTTCAACTTATTTATTCTGTTATCTTTCAGATTAAACTGAAGGACTCAGAAGTACTTTATGTAAGTGGAATAGACAACACTCAGCAGATTACCTAACCAAAAAGCAATGGTGAACATCAGTGAAAAGCCACGAATAGCAACAAGCAACAGGAATTGTAGAAATGTCACTGAAAAGTGGGAAGAGGGGAATGTGAGGAAACAGGGATCCAAAGAGGGAGCTTGATGCCCAACCCTGAAACATCCATGAGGAAAGAGAAAACTAGAAACCTGTACAAAAAAGGGAAGTTACATTAGAAAAGAAAACAATATCTTACTAACAATGTGCTCAGAGTGTAGTAGTTGTAAGCATTGGCCAAGCATCAGATGATGCTCTGAGCAAAACTGGTTAAAGGCTTTTCTGTTTCATTCAATTCAGTAATAACCTTTCAAGAAAAAAAAAATGGAACACTGGCTTCATATTAGCATTCATTTGTATGGGTGTTCACATAAGTCATGCACTCACAAATATACCACCTCTGTTTCTTCCTTCTGGTCCTTCTTTCCTTCCTTCCTCCCCCTCCCTTTCTTCCTTTCTTTTTTCTTTTCTTTCTTTCTTTCTTTCTCTCCACTGCTTTCTTTTCTTTCTTTCTTTGTTCCTTCTTTCCTTTCTTCCTTCCTTTCCTTCCTTCCTTCCTTCCTTCCTTTCTTTCTTTCTCTCTCTCTTTCTCTTTCTTTCTCTCTCTCTCTCTCTTTCTTTCTTTCTTTCTTTCTTTCTTTCTTTCTTTCTTTCTTTCTTTCTTTCTTTCTTTCTTTCTTTCTTTCTTTCTTTCTTTCTTTCTTTCTTTCTGTTTAAGGCAGTGTCTCACTTTGTAGCCCAGGCCTCACACTCACTATGTAATCTTAAACCCATAATATTCCTGCCTCAAACTCAGTCTTGCCCCACCAGGTGTGGCTTCTATCTGTTTTCCATTGGTGCTATTAATTGTGGCGATCTCTGCATTATTAAAGACCATGTCACTTGCATCTAGTTTATGGTTCAGTGTGTAACCAAACTCTTGGTAAGCAAAAATAAGCAGAACCAATACATAAAGGAGTAGAGAAAGATTTATTACCTGTAGCCGATAAGAAGAGTGTGCCAGGCAGCAGAGCCAAGAAACAAGAGTGACAAAAATCTATTACCCACATGCAGAAGGTAAGAATTTGTTGGAGTAGCATTGCCAAGATATAAAAGAGTAAGAAAGATTTATTGCCTGCAGCAGATAAGTAGAGTGTTAGAGTTATCCTCAAAATACAACACTCAGGAAAACATGGGAAACATGGGGATTTTACTTAGGAGGTTTACACATATTTTTATAGGATAGGCTAGTACTTATCTTAAAATCTTATTTATTTATTTATTTAAGAGAGAAAGAGAGTATGGGTACACAAAGGCCTCTTTCTGCTGCAGAATGACAAACTCCAAATGTCCTACTTTGTGCATCTGGTTTAACTGGGTACAGGGGAATCAAACCCAGGTCTGACAGGCTTAGTAAGCAAGCACCTTTAACTGCTGAACCATCTCCCCAGCCTGGGGTGGTCCAATTCTTAAATGTGTTCAGTTGAGGCCATAATTTACTTAGAAAAGATGGCAGACATGTTTTCCATATGCTTAACTCAAGGTTGTGGATCAAATATGGAAAATATGCCTCTGGGCATACTCAGCATGTAGCGTAAAGCTTTAGCTGAAAATAAAGGAAAGGATAGCATAAGGTGCATTAACACAGGAGTCTGGCTCTGAGGGTGCAGGCCTTGCTTAGTCACTAAAAGTGGATCTCCATAACTTCTGCTTCCCAAATGGATACCTGCAGAACAGTCAAAAATTACTCCACTGGACTCAGCTATCCCTCTACTAGGCATCTACCCTCAAGATTTCATGCCTCAGCACAGGGACATTAGCTCAGCCATGTTCATTGCAGCTCAGTTCATAATAGCTAAGAATTGGAATCAACCCCAATGCCCATCTCTGGATGAATGGATATCAAAGTTGTGGTACATTTACTCAATGGAATTCTACTCAGCTAAAAGGGAAAATGGCATAATGAAATTTAAAGAAAAGTGGATGGACTTGGAGCAGATCATACTTAGCCAACTCACAGAAGAGCAGAAAGTCAAATGCCGCATATGCTCCCTCATACGCACTTCCTAACCAGGTTAAGCTTAAACTCTAAGCAAACGTAACAGATGAAATGAGAGACTATAAAAGGGATGGAAGGAATGGGGGAGGGGGAGGGAGGGTCTATACAATAAGCTAAACCAATAATGAATTGAAACCATAAAATCCTTACTTTCATACAGTAAACTCTCGAGGAAGCTGTGGGCATCGCCTGGTAAGAGGGACATGAATGGAATGGGAGGAAGCCCAAACCCATGAAAAATCGATCAGACCTTCAACTCCCTGTCCCAGTTATTGGTTCCTTCCCACACAGAGCTGTTGATCAAAGAGCTCCACAAGGTCTCCAAAAAGAGACAGGCTTCTGTCAAAGCTCTTGAATACCTGCCCCAGGACAAAGGTAAGATCCTATTGCTGAGGAAACCACAGAAAGTCATAGCACAACACAGAGACCCTGCGAGATCCAGAATGCCAACCAGCTCCCAGATGGTAGCATGTGCAGTGCTGGAAGGCATTACATGAGCTGCCAGGAGAAATTGGCCAGTGATATTTGGAGTAAGCAGAGACTTCTGATATAAAATTCAAATGAGTGTCACAAGAATGCTAACACACTGCTGTGGCTCACCCAACCCTACCAAGGAACCACAGGCCGATAGCTGACATCCTGGCAAGAGACGAGCCACCCCAGACATACCCCAGAGGATCCATATGGAACCCCGCAAAGAACAATGAGATGAGCAAGTGACCCATAGCCACAGCCAATCAGTCAACACAGCTAGACAAACACCAACAATTTTCAACACAACCTAAAGCAGAAGTACAGAGACCCCCTAAGACCTCAACAATAAAGCAGCCTTAATATCCACCATGACTCAGGGAACTGAGCGGAAAATGGGGCGGAAAGATTGTAAGAGCCATGGTGGGGGAGAACCCCCAGAGAGATCACCCCCCTCAGTAACATCATACTCAGGCAGTGGAACCAGGCTGACTCCTAGGCTATCCATGGTCCCCTGCCCCAAGGACTGATCCAGACTGCCCACGGAGGAGGATATCCAGCTGATTGGGGATGGGGAAGAGGGGCATTGGGGAGCTGGGGATAACAACTCATTGTTTGCCCAATAAATATTGTAACTCATTATGGACAATAAAAAAATGTTAAAAAAAAAGAAATTACTCCACTGTGGCTGCTCTTCCTTAAAATATACTCCTGATAACCTAACTTATTTTAATAAGAGAGTGCATGTATATAAAGCAAAAATCCAAGCCAAACTATTGTTTGAAAATGAAGATCAGGGTTGGAGAGCTAGCTCAGCAGTTAAGGTGTTTGCCTACAAAGGCTAATGACCAGAGTTTGACTCCCCAGTACCCACATAAAGCCAGATGCACCAAGTGGCACATGCATCTGGAGTCCATTTGCAGCAGCTGGAGGCCCGGGCACGCCCATTCTCTCTATCTGTCTCTCTTCTCTTTTTCTGCTTGCAAATCAATAAAAATACTTTTAAAAAGAAAATGAAGATCAATAAATACTACCATCTCCCTTGAAATCCTTGGAGAGAATGAGATTCTCCTAATAAGGTCTCTGTAGGTGAAAAAAATTTTAACTAAAAAAAATTTCTGAGGGCTGGAGAGATGGCTCAGCGGTTAAGGCACTTGCCCCCCCCCCAAAAAAAAAAATTTCTGTAGGTGAATGCTGGGTGGTCATGTTACTCTTACCTTTGTTGTCTCAAATATTGTTCTTTTGTGGCTCCACCAAGACCCAATAGTAGCTATTCAGTCTGTTCTTAATTGTTTTAGAACATTTAGATCTACATATTCCCTTCTCAAAAAAATAATCTCATTGCACTTACTAGCCTTCCCATGGTAGCTACATACTTAAGTTCATTATTGAAGTTTCTGGTGGAGCTTTTGGTTGCTTTGTTCTTAGATGCATCACAGTCTCCCATACAGTTTAATCTCATCCTTTTAAAAAAGGAAAAATAAAAGCTCTATCAGAAAGAATTAAAATTAAGAAAAACCAAATCCTTGCTATTTGGAGACGTGAAGAATGGTAGATCTGAACTTTTCTTTTGAAAATTAAACTTTTTTTTAATTGTCCATAATGAATTACATTGTTTAGTGAGTCAACAATGAGTTGTTATCCCCAATTCCTCATTGCCCCCCTTCCTCATCCCCAGTCAGCTGGATATCCTCCTCCATGGACCATCTGTATCAGTCTTTGTGGTAGGGAACCATGGATAGCCTAGTAATCAGCCGGGTTCTCCTGACCCAAATGTGTTGTTACTGAGGGGTGCCATGCCTCTGATAATCTCCCCCACCATGGCTCTCACAATCTTTCCGCCCCCTCTTTCGCTAAGTTCCCTGAGTTGTGGTGGGTGAGTATTAAGGATGCTTTAATGTTGTGAGCTTAGGGGTTTTTGTGTCGAGATTCGTTGGTTTCTGTCTCACTGGCTTATCCTGAGTTGATTGAATGGCTGTGGCTGTGGGTCCCTTGTTCATCCCATCATTCTCTGCAGGGTTCCATATGGCTCCTCCACGATATGACTGTGGTGGCTCATCTCTTGCCAGGATCTCAACTTTCTGCCTGCGGTTGGTTGGTAGGGTTATATGGGCCACAGCTCTCTCGCTGCATCCTGAAAAAATATAAACACAATCTCCATCAGAGAGTGAGATCAGTATAGGTTAACAAATATACACCATTCTGGATTACCTAGCTTCTATTTTTAGTAGCCTCCCTGTCAGTCGCTCACATAGTGCATCTTTTCTTGGGCGCCCAACTGAACATTAAACTTTTAAAAAGTCAATATGAAGATTATCTTTAATACATATGATAAAAATAAAAAAATATATGAGTGAGTTGGAGAGATGGCTCAGTAGTTAAAGGTACTTGCATGCAAATCCTAACAACCTGAGTTCGGTTCCCCAGAACACACATAAAGCTAGATGCACAAAGTGGCATGTCAGTTCCTTTGAGGCAGCTGGAAGCCTCTGTGCCACCCATTCTCAATCTTTCTCTCGGCCGAGTGTGATGATGTCCGCCTTTAATCCCAGTGCTCAGGAGGCAGAGATAGGAGGATGGCTGAGTTTGAGGCTAGCTTGAGATTACATAGTGAATTCCAGGTCAGCTGGGTTAGTGCAAAAACCTACCTCACCTTTTGGTCCCTCACCTGCCTACTTTTCCTCTCCAGAAGCAAAACCTGTTTTATTAATATAAATTAAAAGAATATAAATTAAATAATTATAATATAAATTAAATAATATAAATTTTAATATAAGTTAAGAGGAAAACTAGTTAATCAAATCCAAGATAGTGACTAGAAACAAGATATTGAATACTACATGCTATAAACTGTCAGGCAATAATAACAGAATAACTACCAGTGACCATGAAGAGACTTCATGTGGGGACACACTCTCCTACTGCTGGTGTCCACCTGATGTTGGTCAGGAGGTGATGCCCAGCCTCTGCTCATGCCATCATGTTCCAGGCCATCATGGAGCTTCCCCTGGAGTCTGCACTGACAATTGCTAACTGACACCATCAGATTGTGCAGATGGACCTCAGAAGCCTTGGACTAGATAAAAGTGGAAAAAGATAGAGTCCAGGAAGTGACCCAAGAGGCATTTGGGAGGCTGTCCCCAGCCACAGCTGGAATTTGCACAGTGCAAGCTTGAAACAAAGTTCAGAAGCGACTTGGCTGACGGGAAGAGCCCTTCCAGTGCCTGGTAAAGTTCTCTAGCCCTTGACTTTTGGAAGCATTGAAAGCCTTAGCAGCACCCCTTTCTCCATTGCTCACGTGCACACCCAGCAAGGGAATGAATTCTTGTAAAATTAGCTATAAATGAGACACATGTGGTTTTGTAAACCCAGTGACTCCCTGACTATATGCCAGTTAATGGCTTGTCAGATAGCTTGTCTATAACCTTACATCTTAGAAGTTTATAGTTCATGTTGGAAATCTAGAAAACTTGGCATAATTATTGGCACTGATTCTTTCCTCTTCACTGTGGGCCCTTCTCCCCTTTTACACAGAGCAGAGCAGCTGTGGGCACTTTAGATGTGAGAGGATATACACACATGGCATCAGCTGGCCTGGAATGCCCTGAACCCAGCGCGCAGGTTGAATCTGTCGGCATCCCACTCCTGCTTCTCCTGGAAGGTCTCGTTCCTATCGCTGGTTTCTGGGTTTTTCTGTTAAGCCTTGGATCATGAAAGAAACACCAAGAAATTATACTCAACCTAAAACTCGAGGGGAGTCATAATTGGCCAGTCAAAGGGGAGAATTGGGTGCCTTATGCTACTGTAGGAGGTTTCTTATCCAAGTGTTCTCTTCTATAATTGTTTGGTTGTAAATAATGTCACTTTTCATAGCCTCTTCTATCATACAGCTAACAAACTGACCAGATTTGCAAATGAAGATATTGAAAATTTTTTAACCCAGCGTGGTGGCACATGCCTTTTTAAAAAAAATATATTTTATTTATTCATTTTCAAGCAGAGAGAGAGAGAGAGAGAGAGAGAGAGAGAAAGAGAGAGCACCAGGGCCACCACTTTGTGGGTCTGGCTTATGTGGGTACTGGGGAATTGAACCCAGGGCCTTAGGCACTGGAGACAAGTGCCCCAACCACTGAGCCATCTCTCCAGCCCTTGAAAAATTTTTAAAGGACTTCATGTGTATGTACTTTCTGCTCTCTCCCCACACCCCGCAAAAAAAAAATAAAAAATAAAAAATAAAAACCTGTGGTCTTAATCAATTATTAAAATTTGGCAGAAATAGACAGTGATTTGTTTTACATGGAAACATTTATGGTTCCAAGGCAACCTTACTCTTCTTTTTAAAAAAAAAATTACTTGTGAGCAAAGGAAAAGAGAAGGGAATCGAGAAAGAAAGAGAAAGAGAAAATAGGGGCATGCCAGGGCCTCTTGCTGCAAACAAACTACATGCATGCACCGTTCCATGAGTCTGGCTTTCCTTGTGCCCTCGGGAACTCAATCCAGGCCAGCAGGCTTTGCAAGCAAGCACCTTTAACCACTGAGCCATCTTCTGGCTCTCTTCTCTTTTCACATGAGACCTCAGGGCTTGGGAACTAAAACAGGTTATCTGCTTCCAAGTCCATACCTGAGTCCTCTCCTTGGACAGAATGGGTTATCTCTCATTGCTTTAACCCTTACCCAGACGGTTCAGGCTATACATCAAAAAGAACAGAGCCTGGCCCAGAATATTATTCTTGGAAAGTCTTGGTTTGGTTCCTGGGTCACAGATAGTGGTTTAGTATATACACATAAGGGTTAGATAATCTCACATTTCTAAGAACCAAGCTGAATGGTCCTCTCTGAGCACATGATCACTGAACCTCCTTTTATAGGGCCGGCAACCTCTTCAGGCCCTGTGTGAGGAGTTCTGCACTCCCCATCAGACAAAGGAAGTCCCCGGCCCTCTCAGCTGCACATCTCTGCTCCTTGCCTGCCTTCCCGGAACATTCCTCTCAGAAGGGTTATGCTGTTTTTAACCTAATCTTAAGCTTGTCCCTGGGCCTGGTTGAAGCCCTCTCTTCTCTGTGATAGCCCCTTAGAGTTCTTTGGATCCACACGGCTCTGTCCACTCCAGGCAATGTCCACCCCAGGCTCTGTCCACTCCAGCCAACTTGCAGGGATTCCTAGAACTATGCATACATATACTTTTTTGATGCCGATATTGAAAGTTTGGAGAGTCTAAGGGAGAAGAGAGTTAGAGCCATGACAGAAGAAGACGTTGGAGGAGGAAAGCTGGGCAGAGAAATAAACTCAGGGAGCCTCAGAGCATTAAGAAGATATGGGAAACCATTAAGTAGAGTATGAATCTACTTCGCACTGTTAAAAAAATTACAAGCAAAAAATACGTATCTGTGACCTTGTTATTGCTTTGTAGTAAAAATGGGTAGTTTGAGTGAGTTCACCAAAATCTAACATTAGTAACACGAGGAGAAAGATGGAGGAACTTTGATTTTTTTTTTTTTAATTTTGCCTCTGTCTCCCAATGGCTGGGATTACAAATGTGAGCCACCACCTTCAGCTCATTGCAATTGTTCTTTGTTTGTTTGGATTTTTGTTTGGTTGTTTTTTTTCAAGCTTAGGTCTCAATCAAGCCCAGGCTGACCTGGAAGTCACTCTGTAGTTCCAGGCTGGCCTCAAATTCACAGCAATCCTCCTACCTCTGCCTCCTGAGTGCTGGGATTAAAGGTATGTGCCACCACACATGGCTTCAGTGCAATTTTTTTATTTTTTGTTCTTTGTTGTTTTTGTTTTCTTAAAAACATTTTTATTGGCAGCTTCCATATTTATAGACAATAAACATGATAATTCCCTCTCAAATCCACCCTCCATCATATCCCCTCCCCCTCCATTAGTCTCTATTTTGTTTTGAAGTCATCATCTTTTCTTCCTATTATGAAGGTCTTGTTAGGTATTATCAGGCACTTTGAAGTAATAAATATCAAGGTCATTTTGTGTCTGGAAGTTTGCATTGTAAGCAGTCCTACCCTTCCTTTGGCTCTTACAATCTTTCCACCACCTCTTCCGCAATAGACCCTGAGCCTCAGGGGATGTGATAGAGATGTCCCAGTGCTGAACACTCCAGTGTCACTTCTTCTCAGCACTATAGTGTCTCCTGAGTTATGCCAGTGGTCACTGCCATCTAAAAAGAGAAGATTCTCTAACCAAGAGTGAGAGTAGCATTAATATATGGGTATGCACATTTTTTAAAAAGTGCTCATAAGGCAGTTTGTTGAGCATAATATATGCATTTAGCCAGACAACATCAGGCATTACTCTCTTAGGGTACATGACCTCCCCACTATAGGCTTTTGACTAGGTCTTCAGCACCAGGCATGTATTCCCTCCTGTGAAGCAGGGCTCCAGTCCAATTAGAGAGTGGTTGGTTTCCACCATAACAGATGTGCCACTATTGTACCAATTGGCACATTTGGCCTGGCTGACCAATCCTAAGGCTTGCAAGGTCCACTGCTGTTTACCACCATTGATGACTTCTCTGTCTCATAAGGCTTTATGCAGTCATAGCTTTTTCCAACTTTCTGTCATCTCCAGCTTGATTTCTTAGTGGCCTTCCCTCAAGCCTGTGGGGTCTTCAACAATAGGGCCTTACCGCCTCATTATGGCGGACAACCAAGAGCCTTGGCAATGACCTGTAATGTTTTAGGGGCCTCAGGAACCTCCCTGGCTAACAACTCACTGGACGGTATCCCATCCCTGGCACCGAAATTTTTCGAGTAGCAATCTATGGCTTCCGGGTGTGCCATTCTCCAAAGCTCCAAAGAAGTAGGTTCCCATATGGCTTATTCTAAACCTCTTAAATTTTGGTTAACCCTCCTCCCACCCCTCCTTTATTCAATCCCTTCCCCTCACTCCACTTAGGCCATTGCATGCATCTGGAGTTTGTTTGTAACAGCTGAAGGCCCTGGAGTGTTCATTCTCTCTCATTATCTGTTTCTCCTCTCTCTCTCTCTCTCCCTCTCTCTCTCTCTCTCTCTCTCTCCCTCCCTCCCTCCCTCCCTCCCTCCTCTCTCTCTCCCCCTCTCTCTCTGCTTTCAAGTAAATAACTAAAAATAGTTTTTAAAAAACACGCCTTCTTATAAAAACCTTTTTTTTTTTTTAACTTTTCATGATGGTTGTTACACATGGGCCACTGGACCACGTGGTGAACTTTTCTGATTCCTGGGTCACTTTCCCTGTCCTCTCCCTCGAATCCCTTTAACATTTGAGTAAAGTTTACTGCTTTTAAAAAAAAATCATTCTCCAGTCTAAACTGACAATTCTTTTGTTAATTAAAAAGACAAGAACTCAGGGTTTGGGGTTCGAGAACTCTTTCCTGAACCTCTCTACCCTGTGACATAAGCACAGAGGTCCCTAAGTAGCCAAAACAATCTTGAGCAAAAAGAATAGCATTCCTGATTTCAAGTGATACTTCAGGGGCGTAATAAAGACAGTAGGGTACTGGCCCCCAAACTGACATGAGTTGGGAAGGAAAAAGAAGATGGGGAAAGGGTTTAGTGTAGGTAATAGGAGGAGATTATATACATATATAAAAATTGTCAATAATTTTTTTAAAATGTGACAGTGAAGTGGCCAGAGGTTTATGATTCAGTTATTTTTTGGAGCTCCAGGCGCAGATTTATTTCACCCTATCTTTGGATTCTGGGTGATGTCTTAAATATTAGACTAAGTTTGTAAAATATTAGTCAAGCTATCATTGTCCCTAATGGGTATTAAAATAGTAAAGGCTTAGTATTTTTCCACAAGTCACACCAGAGATCTCTTTCCACCATTGTTTTTCCGCCTCACATAATTCAGCAGAACCTCAGTGACTCATACATAAAGTCCCCGAACCTTCTTTGTCACATGGGAGACACTGAAATAGTGTCCCCCATGCAAATGGCAAAGTATACCAAAATGGTTCACAGAAAAACTCCGCAGGACAAAGACAATCACCAAATGACAGTCGACTAATAATGGTTCAAAAGAACTCCAAAAACAGCTCTTAGACAAGCAGAAAGGCAAAGTTCAAGGTGGACTGATCAGAGAGAAGCTTCCCAAAGGTCAAACTGCCTGAGAGTTCAAATCCTCCTTTTTCTGCTTCATCAAATAGAGGTCAAAAGCATCTAGTGCCAGCTGAGGAGGAAAGATTAAGGAAAAGTCCCTGGATTCAAATGGCCTCGTAGCTGCTTGGGGACTCTGCAGTACCTGTCCATCCAGAAGTGACTTGCTGCCAATGACTGACAAACACCAGACATGCCTGTTCTCCTGCAACGACCCATCAAAGTGGTTCCTGAAGTCAGTCAGAGCCTGCGCCTTGGCAGTTCAAGCAACAATTCTTTGTCACTCATCCTCAACCTGCCAATTTAAGGAGTTAAATTAATCGTGAAAAGCAGAAAATCCAGGGGAAGTTCCATCTTATTGGGGTTAGAATGGATCAAAGGAAGGGCATAAGTGTCTTTAGAATGTCTTCCTTCTAGCCAGGTTGTTACAGGAGAGCTGGGTCATATGGTATCACTTAGGTTAGTTTTCTGAGAAATTTCCTCACAAATTTCTGTCATGGCTGTACCAGTTTACACTCATACCGACAGGGAATTAAGATTCCCTTTTCCTCACACCCTCCCCGGCATTTGTTGTCACTTGTTTTCTTCATGGCAGCCATTCTGACTGGAGTGAGATGGAATCTCAGAGTGGTTTTAATGTGCATTTCCTGAAGAGCTAAGAATGTTGAACATTTTAAAAAATATTCATGAGCAACTTATATTTCTTCTTTTGATACCTTTATTTCTGTTGAGAAATCTGTGTGTGTGTACATGTGTGTATGTGTGTACATGTATGTGTGTACGTGTATGTGTGTATGTGTGTATATGTATGTATGTGTGTATGTGTTATGTGTATGTATGCGTATATGTGTGTACGTGTGTGTATGTGTGTGTACATGTATGTGCGTATATGCATGTATGTGTGTACGTGTTATGTGTGTGTATGTATGTCTGTGTATATGTGTATGTGTGTGTATGTGTGTGTGCGTGTGTGTGTGTGTGTTCCAGCAATTCTCACATCTCTGCTCCTCTATGGGAGGGGGCTACAGGTGCACATGACCATGCCCAGATGTTTTTGTGTGTCTCTCAGGCCTCCTCAGGCTCTCATGCTTACACAAGTAGTGCTCCGAATCTCTGATCCATTTCTCTAGGGCATCCGCCAACACTTTCAATATACTTTCTTTGGTCTGTATATTTAGTGGTTAAATTATAATAAGATGATGAGAGCTTATTTTCTGGTTTTGTCTGTTATGTGTTCTAAATGCCCCCTACCTGGATGGACATCTCTTACCCTAATTTTGGGAAATTTTCTTCTATGATTTTGTTGTATGTTCTTACTATACATTTGAACTAAAATTCTTATGCTTCTTCTCTGTCCACAATCCTTAGATTTGGTCTCTTCATGGTGTCCCCAGAGATCTTGAAACCACCAGATATGCTTTCTTGTTATCTTATCTTTGTGCTTCTTGGAATGGTCCGTTTCCTCTGCCTTGTCTTCAAGAGCAGGTATTCTTTCCTTTCCTTGATCTATTCTAATTTTTTCTCTAAATATCATTTTCTTTGCCACCATAGAGTTAACATTTTTCAGCTTTCTAGTTGGGTAAAGTGATGCACACATAGATTTTTTTTTCTCGTTTATCAAACTCCAAATCAAATTCAATGTGAGATGCATTATAGGGATCACTGTCTTCCTGGAGTGTTTGGTAGATTTTTAATCATTCTTAGAGTACTGTTTCCCACTATTAGACATTACTATTAATGCCCATGATCATTCCTTATAATAAGATACTCCTTTTTTGAAATATTTTATTTACTTATTTGAGAGAGAGAGAGAGGAGAGAGAGAGAGAGAGAGAGAGAGAGAGAGAGAGAGAGAGAGAGAGAGAGAGAGAGAATGGGCATGCCAGGACCTCCAGTCATTGAAAACGAACTCCAGACACATGCACCACTTTGTACATCTGGCTTTATGTAGGTACTGGGGAATCGAACTCAGGTCCTTCTTTACAGGCAAGCGCCTTAACCACTGAGCCATCTCTCCAGCCCTAAGCTACTCCTTGTGATATTTATTTTCCTGTAACTAAAATAAGATGTTGGGGGTGGGTCACTTTTATTCACTGGCAGCTGGTAGATCACTCCCTAGTTCCATAGCGGCATGTGGTGCAGTACTGATGGTCCTCTAGACAGCTTTTCTGCCAGCGCCAACGGCTTTGAACACTCATGGATGCCTTGCTTGCTTCTGAAGCACAGCTCTGACTCCTGAAGGTGTGGCCCCATCTATGACTGTTTTAACAGCAGGTATAGAGAACCAGGACAGCCACAATCTTGGGCTCAGGGTCTTTTAAACATCAGGGTAAGTTGGCATGCTCTGGAAAGGGAGGGAAGCTTCAGATCAGGAAACACAGACAATTTCTTGGATCCATGACTTTATTATAATGGGGGGTAGGAGAAAGGATGGAAGAGAGAGGAAGGGAGGGAGACAGAGAAAGAGAGGGAGAACATGCAACACCAGGGAGAGAGAGAGATAGAAGGAAGGATAGAGGGGAGAAAATGGGGGTGCATGTAGTGGAGCTGAGAGCGGACAGGAGAGCAAGTAAGAGACAGAAAGATGATTTTATGGAGAGAGGAGAGAAACTCCTCTGTGAGGAGGGGCCTTGAGTGATGTGCAGAGTTAGCCTGGGCCAGAGTGAGGAGATCCTGAATATGTGTGTGTGTGTGTGTGTGTGTGTGTGTGTGTGTGTGTGTGTGTGTGTTCCTCTTACTGATATGTTGAAGAACACTGAGCCAGTAGCCAGAAAATCTAAGTCCTTATTGTTCCTCAAATCTGCCCTTCATCAGCTTGTGTGTTTATACAAGTCTCTATCTCTCTCTCTTCCTGGTTTTAGTATCCACCACTAGTAACTTCTCAAATATGGCTCCTAGACCAGAAACAACTCCCGGGAACTGACTAGAAATGCAGATCACTGATCAGCTTGCATTACTCAGGAAGCTCAGAAAGGAGAATTGCGACTTCACTAACTGGGGTAAAGAATGAGTTCAAGCCTTGCCTGGGCAACTTAGTGAGGCCAAATAAAAAGTCAAAGGGGTCTGGGAATATAGCCCTGTTGTAAAGTACTTGCCCAACATGCACTAGGCCCTAAGTTCAGTCCTCAGAACTACAAAAAAAGAAAGAGACAGAGAGAGAAAGAGAAAGGGAGAAAAAAGAAAGTGTGTAAATTATTTGCACCCTAGACTTACTGAGTCAGAAACTCTGAGGTGAGGTCAGCAACCTGAGTTTTAATAAGCGCTCCAAGTGTGCTAATCTTGGACCACTAATCTACATCAGGAGCCAGGAAACAACCATGCGTATGCCAAAGCCGCCTCATTCTAGCCTTTATCAATAAAGCCTTATTGAAACATAGACAGACTTATCATGTATTATCTAAAGTTGCTTCTCTACTCCAAGACTAATCTTCAGTAGTTGACTATATGATCCAAGAAGGTAAAACACTCACTTGAACCTTGATTATTCTGATTAATACCTCTATTAAATACCATTATGAAATTAATGCAATGTGAAGTGTGCAAACACTATTCTATCACAAAAGTTATTTGCAGTGTTGCTTAAAGACCTTCAATAAGTAAATGGACTTAGTCTAGCAATGGTAGTGATTCAGGATTTTGTGGTTCAGGAGAGGTCCCCCAGATTTATGAACCCCAAGTTTGGGTTCTATGCTGACTTCAATAAAGAATAAAGATGGACTCAAGAAGGAGAAATTATGAGTTATTAAATTGATTTAGGGAGAAATCACAAATTGTGCAGTTTATGTAAGGGAAATCGGGATCTAGGGAGGAAGGCCAGAGCAAGCTCTCGTGTGGAAAACACTCTAGTTCACAAGGCTTGAGAAAAATTGAAGTTTTAGGGGAAAACTCGAGTAAAGGTGAAAGCACATCGAACATAATTTATAAAGTTCATTCAAAGAAACTGAGGCTTTTGGAGAGAGCCTAAGCAGAGCAGCAGGCACGTGGAAGACACAGGAGGAGCCCACACGGCATCTGCCATGTGAAATGAGATGCAAATATCAAGGCAGAGACCATGAAATCTAGAGGAGAAATGAGTAGTAAAGAGAGCAATGCCCATGTTTCCCCCAAGTTTAAAGAAACTGCACAAACAGCAGCCTAGGGTTGGTGCCATCACCCAGGTGGCATCTCTGGAGTAGGTTCTGAGACCAGAGGGAAATCATCCATGTTACTAAAGTGAGAAGCTACCCCAAACTATAAAGCAGAGGTGAGCAGCAAAGTTCCCCCAGACTAAGAAGCCAGGCTGGGAGAGGGGGAGCCTGACTCGCTGTGTCCCTGTGGCCCCAGGGAAGGGAAGCAGGGGGACAAAAAGACCCAGACCGGAAGCAGACAGCAGCCAGTATAGTGTCAGGTTCAGATATGTAAGGTAAGATCCAGTAGGTTTGTAGACTTGGAGGACAGGCCCCAGGGCCAGCCCTCCTGGGTCAGCCTGCTCTGTAGCATGTTAGACTGTGGCTGCAGAGGGCGCTCTAGATCAGCCTCTGGCACAGGGTCCAGTTCTGCCAAGAGTTTTCCAAGGCCAGGTGGCATGTGGACTGGCATCTCCTGGGTCTCTCTGGTCCTCACTCTCTTACTGAAGCTGCCTGAAGAAGCTAGCTTTCAGGCCTGGAGAGATGGCTCAGAGGTTAAGGGACCTGAGTTTGAATCCCCAGTACCCATGTGAAGCGAGAGGGAGTTTGTTTGCAGTGGCTGGAGGCTCTCTCTCTCTCTCTCTCTCTCTCTCTCTCTCTCTCTCTCTCTCATAAAAGAAGAAGAAGCTATTTCCTCCTCTCCTCCTTCAGTACTAGGGTCCTCTACCACCAGTCTGATGGCTTCAAAAGATAGTATTTATTATCTTACTAGTTACTATACACAGTAAAAGCTTACATAATAATTTGTGCATAAATATGATGATAAAAGTTGAGGCTGCCTTGGCTCAGTTTTATGAAACCTTACTGACCACATAATGCCTGGTGGAGGACACGTGGAGAAGTGCCTGCTTTCCACCCAAAGATTGATTTTAAAAGGGCAGAATTCACAAATTTTACAGCTAATACCTCACCCATTTTTTTTCAATTCTTTCTCAATTTCTCCAACAACTTCACCATATCAACTCATACTTCTGTCAGGTTCAGGTTCAAGATAAAGGACTCTGAGGCAGACAGTTTGGGGGGTTCAAAGTTTTCTTTACTGCCAGGGGAGAGAGTGGTGTGATTCAGGGCAGGAGCATGGCTCTGAGCCAGGAGCCGAGAGGAAAGAGCAGAGCAAGGGGGAAGGAAACCCCATGCCACCCAACAGAAGGAGAGAGGGGGTTTTAGCCCTTTGGGGGAAAGGAAGGTAAGAAGGAGATCTGTGTTGCATTGGAAGGAGGACTGACCAGAGGCTGGCTGGACTCTCTACTGAACTCTTTTGGGGATGTGAGGTGCTTGAGTCAACAAAGGTGACTGATGGCTGGAAGGAAGCTGCCCTTCCTCTCAGCTCAGCTGAGGAAAGGCTTAGTTTGTTAGCACAGTAGTGGACAGGGATTCTAAGATCTCAGACCTAGTTTGTGCACACAAGGAAGGAGGAAACCTCACTTACCACAGCAAGAGGTGGTTCCAGAGCCTTGGCCATGGGAGGGGAAAGAAAGGGCGATCTGTAGAACGTTCCAAGACTCTTAAAAATCTCATCATAAAGGTACTTGTTATGGAATGTGGCTATTATCTTAATAGTTGATAACACCAGTAAGGCCAAATCCCAGATAGTGATAATTATTAACACACCAAGATTCAAGCTAAAGGTTGCGCTTTAAACGTCTACAGAGGCTGTATTATATGTAAGAAAAGAAGTAAACATCAAGGTAAGAAAGCAGATTGGAAGTTTCGCCAGCAAAATCTAGGGAAAGAAAAGAAGCAAGACAATGCATAATGAACTCTTCCTCCAAGCGTTCCTGAATGAACGTATTGAGCTAAGAGCAGGAGAGAGCTGCCAGCCAGAGTGGATGAGCCTCTAGACAGAAGCAAGCAGGCAGGCGGCCAAGAATTGCATCTCCTCAAACAACCTGCTCTGCAGGTGAGTGCAGGGGGAACTGTGGGTAAGTGCTTTCTCCCCCACACAGCAGCTTTGCAAGAGCAGAGGATGGGGACCAGCTGAGCTGCACAGGCACATTACCAGGCTACATCCCACAACCTCCCTTCCCCCCCCCCACACCAACACCAGGAACACAGAGTCTGAAGCAGAAGCCAAGGACTTCCTCTCCCACCCCCACCAGCATGGAGCTGAGTGGGAATGAAGTCTACAACTCAACTCAGGTGGGCTAGAAAAGTTATTCAACTTTTCTATGGGACAGGCTGGGAAGTTGGTTCCACAGTTACAACTGCCTGTTTGCAAAGCCTGCCTACCCAGGTTCAATTCCCAAGCCATACAAATAAGCCAGGTTAGTTTGAAGTGACAAGAGGCCCTGGCATGTGCACACATGCAAATAAATTAATCACAATACATACCCCAAATCTGTTCCACAGGTTGAACTGGAAATGCAAATTACAAATCCCAGGTCAGCTCATGCTGCTAAATGAAACAGCACAGGGAGAAAAAGAAGTCAAAATCTACCAACCAATACTAACCAATGCAATAATTTTCTTTTTAAATTTAATCTTCACTTAGTGTACTTTGCCTTTTTTGGTCATTTGTATGTTATGGTTTACTTTTGTCTTTTTTTTTACCTTTTAGAACCTCATTTTGAATCTTCACTCTTGCATAATATATCTCATATTTTTTAATATCTTTATTTATGTTTAAGGAGAAAAATGGGCATGCCCAGGCCTCTAGCCACTACAAACTAAATCCAGATGCATGTGCCACTTTATATATCTGACTTTATATGGATACTGGGGAATCCAACAGGGGTATATTTTGCAGGCAAGCACCTTAACCACTGAGCAATCTCTCCAGCCCTTCATAATGGTTTTTAAAAATTATTTTAGCTGGGCATGGTGGAGCACACCTTTAATCCTAGCACTTGGGAGGGAGAGGTAGGAGGATCTCCATGAGTTTAAGGCCATTCTGAGACTACATAGTGAATTCCAGGTCAGCCTGGGCTAGAGTGAGACCCTATCTTAAAAAAATTTAAAAAAAATTAATTTACTTATTTGCAAGGAGAGAGAGGGATAGAAAGAGAGAGAGAATGAATGAATATGGGCACACCGGGGCCTCAAGTTCTCAAATTGCTGCAGACAAACTCCAGATATATGTGCCACTTTGTGAGACTCTGGCTTTACATGGAATCCTGGGGAATAGAACATCAATAGCAAGTGCCTTAACCACTTAGCTATCTCTCCAGCCCTCATAGTGGTTTTGTTTGTATTTGTATATGTCTCTTATAGGATTATTCTGTTTCTTCATCTAGTCTATGATTAGAAACTCTCTCCTTATCTTCCTAACACATATATGTTTGCTCTTTTCCATATACTTTATTCTTTATCTACCCCCTTTTTATACTCTTGATCTAGAACTTTCCATAAACTTAACAACCCATAAAATCTGTGGAAACTAACAGTATCCCAACATTCCTCTCCTAGGAATTTTAGTCAACTCCATCTTTTACACTTAACAAACAACACTTCCCTTCTTCTAAGCAGCCAAAATTCCAACATACTCCATACTATCCTTGCTCAGTTATTGAAGTGAAAGAGCCGTGTTAACTCACTATTATTACACTTTCATAGAAGGCATACTAGCTGTGCTCCTGCTGTGTATTCTACTCTGGAGTAATATAGAAGCCACACTGCTATATGGCACAGACAAGCAAGTCAAGAAGTGTCCATCTGTGCAACAGTGGCGCCCAAAATAGCTGGGTAATCAACAGCTGGCTAATTGGCCATGAGATCCACTCAGAGGCAGGGAACCCTGACTGGTACGGGGACCCAAGGCAACCTTGAATGGGGACCAAGAACCCCATCTCTGTGGGAAGTCCTCACAAACCATAGGTCCTCAGAAAGGGTGTAGACCCTCCAAATGCTCACCAACCTAGCAATATTTGTCTCAATTTATCAATAATAATCTCACTCTCCACTGGAGACTCTGAAAGCAATGAGAACCGGGGACAACCAAACTCCACCAAAGGGACCTGATTTGATGGGGGGAACCCATGCAGGAGATGATCCACCTTAAACTCACCATTTAGAGCCCTAATGCAACCTCTAAGGAAGTGGGATGATGAGCAAAAGAGCTATTCCCACAGCAAGGTAGATAACCTAGGGAAGGATAATGGAGAGAGGCACCAAGGTTGCCCAAAATTGTCCAAAACACAAATAGAGGCATTTTCTTCTTTGGCTTCTCTACCTATAAGGTAGTCTGGTAACTATCCCCCCACCCATGCTTCTGTAAGTGGCCCTAATCAGACTCATTTGGTCACATGATACCATCTAGGGGTTGGGTTTGTTTTCTCTGCCAATTAAAGAATTAAGGGCAGGAAAATGTTTAAGAGAGCAAAGTTTATTTTAAAGAAAAAACTGAAGAAGGCAGAAAGAACTTCTCATGGAGGAGAGGATTCCAGAGCTGGAAGATCCTCTGTCCTAAAGGGAGCCAAACTTACTGAATGGGGAGATCCCCTGTCCAGAGTCCATGATTGGTCATCTTAAATGAAAACAAAGGCATTGATTGGTTTGTGATGCACTGGGTAATGCACAGTCCTAGAAAGCCCACCAAGTGAGCCTCCTGGTGGGAAAATTCCCTTTTGAAGAGAGGAAGTAAATCACCCTCTTTGGTTACCATCTTAGGGTACTCTGGAATAGAGCCACCTACCAAAGGTCCCTTTTCCTTATCTGTCTTCCTAGCCAAGGAAGCTGTCTAGCTCCCATAGTGTTGTAGAAATTCCCGTGACAAAAAGACAAAACCTTAACAGCAAGAAAAGAGTGGAGTTGCATTTATTGTTATTACAAATTTAGGAATTTATGCCAGCAGGCCAAGCATTGATGAAGCATTTGGCCCTGAGCCCCAGTTACAAAGGGATTTTGTAGTAGGGCACCGAGATGTGTGAAGGGAAGGTGCAGCTCTGAGCCTGGGAAAAATATTTTCACACAGGAACTTACCCAGAATAGCACCTCAAACACCTGGGAGAATGTTTCACATATCTAAAGGACCCTATCTCTGATAAGGCCCTTTTGAAGAGCTCTGCAGCCAGCCCAATCCACATTTATATGGTCACTTTTTGTTCCTCAATAGACAGCTCCCTAGGGCAGCCCAGGCCCAGGCAAACTTGACCTGCAGTCTTAAAAAGAGTCTGCAGAGAGCTATTCTTTTGCTTATAAAACTATCTAAACTGACCACTGCTGGACCTGATCACTCCAGTTACAGTTTTTGGCTCAGTGACTCCTAACTCTCTAGTCCTAGCTTTATTAATCAGTCCATGGTTTAGAAACAAAGGATATTTAAACAGGTTCAGTCATTAGGCTTGCCTAGAATATAGAGCTGTTCTTAAGAAAATCAAATGACTAAGGCTACCCATCAACAGCCCACAAATACTAAATTGTTCATGGGTTAAGAAATATAAAAAGGACTCTTTAAGATACTCATCCAAGCTGACAATAGTTCTTTATTTTGTCAATGTGTTAATTATTGGGAAAACTGAGTTTTTAAGATAAGAGTAGCTTACTAAGGTTAATTTTCTAAAATAAGGTTCTCATATATAAAAACATTGTAGGGTTAAAAATTGTTTTTATTTGTTCATGCTAATGTTATCTGGTCATCATCAGACTTATATAACTTAAAGGTTTAATTTCCATCGTGGCTTATACCCTCCTGTTAGATAAAATATATTAGATAACTTAATTAAGTTTTTATAAAATTTCTGTCATGGCTAAAACATAAAATTGTCTTATGTTTATAAAGACCTCTACTATACATCAGGTTTATGACTGAAGTTAAACTAACAACATTGGTTGTCAAATATCACTGCCCAGCCGCCCGGGAGGACAGTGATCATATAAACACACACACACACACAGAGCTTGTGGGAGGACAGTGATCATATAAACAAACACACACACACACACA
>PVHP010027270.1:0-24010 GCA_004024765.1 Zapus hudsonius | reverse complement strand
TTTTTTTAAAAAAGCTTTAAAATTTACGATAAATGGAAGACGGCAGGGAAGGGAAGGGCGAAGCGAGAGGAGGAGGAAAAGGGGAAAGAAAGAAAAAAAACATCAATAGTGTTTATTCCTGATAAATTGATTAGTGGTACTTTTTCTTCTTTATTGTTCTTTATTTTCTCTTTTTTATGCTGCCTTTGTTTTATTGAGATGCTCTTACTCCATATGCAGCCAAGCTCCAGCCTCCTGAGTGGGGTGCTGGGATTATAGGTGTGAGCTGCTTTATTCTGCATATTGCCCATTTATTATGCATTATGCCCCAATTATTGTCTTTTTTCATGCTTCTAGTTGGGTTCTGGCAAAGATATACTCAGTATATAAAAAAGGGATACTTTTGGCCCTTTCTAGCTTCCTGGGTCCATCTATGTGGACGGCTCTGGCTGCTGCGTCTTCTCTCTGGAAAAGATGGTAAAGGGATTTCAGTTCAGCTCTCACCTGACCCAGGCTGTGTCCCACCTGGCCTGGTGCTCCAGCCCTGCTGATCACTCCGCATCAAAGGGCCATCATACCTTCCCTGGCAAGAGGCCTTTGTTGGACAGCTCTACTTTTATAAAGAAAAAGTGCATATAAAAATCACCACGACTCAGGGAACTATGCAGAAGAGGGGGTGGAAAGATTGTGAGAGCCGTGGTGGGGGAGACTATCCAGAGGCATGGCACCCCTCAGAAACAACACACTTGGGCCAGGAGAACCAGGCTGAGTACTAGGCTATCCAGGGTCCCCTACCACAAGGACTGATCCAGACGGCCCACGGAGGAGGATATCCAGCTGATTGGGGATGGGGAGGGGGGCATTGGGGAGTTAGGGATAACAACTCATTGTTTGCCCATGGAATAATGTAACACATTATGGACAATAAATATATATTTAAGATAAAATAAATGAACAGGATGGAGAAGGCAGGAGAAGGGGGAGGGTGGTCAGTGAGTCCAGCTGGCCCATGACCTCTGAGAGTTGGCTGAGTTCCTGTGGCAGGGCCCAGGGCCCAGGCTCCATCAGCCCTTTCTCAACTTCAGACCTCTTCCTCTGTGGAAGTTGAATCATGTTGTCAATTTTAGACTTTATTTCACACTATCAACTCACGAGAGCTTGATAGTCTTCTCCGGCCCCCACACCTATGAGGCCAGGGGATCAGAACTGAGGGCTGAGTCCATGCTGGTATGTGTGCTGGTGGTAGACATGGGGTATGTCAGGTAACACTGAGGACAGTTCCTATGAAGGATGACAGGCCCTTGCAGAGGAGTCAGCAGGGAGGGAGGAGATCCTTTCATAGCAGGGCTGAAAGAGCCCACCTAGATACAGTGCCCTACTCACTCAGATGAAGGGAGGGTCTGCAACACAATTTAAAGACCTCATCACTAGTACTCAAATGTTTCTACAATCAACCAGCAGGGAGGCTGCAAGGGAGAACACAGCTTGATGATGCTCATAATCAGGACCCTGGAAGGGAGGGCAAGAGGAGACTGCCCACCATGAGGTCAAAGGTAGCAGAGGACCCAGTAGGCATGGGGAATGGACAGGGCCACTGTGGCTTGTCTGGAGTGGCCAAAGGATATGGAGAGAGTTCTAGAGTGACAGGGCGAAAGCTTTTGGGGGCCTTTGGAGGCACACCCTGGCTTAATCTCAGGACGGCACCTGACAGCTTGCCACGAGGGGCTTAGTTTAATGAGTTTCAGGAGGTGATCTCGATTGGCTGATATGCACAGGTTCTTACCATTAGCCCTCTGATTGGCCAGGAAGCTCTATATATTCTGCCTCGTTCCCCGCAATAAAAAAGCAGCACACCTTCATCAACCCACAAGCGGTGTGTGTGTGTATCTGTATGATCACTGCCCCCGCGGGCGACAGGCAGTGATACTAGAGCATTGCAGAAGAGTGTGCAGAGTTCTGGGAGCCATTGGGCCACAAGGTATGCTGGGTACACAGGAGCAGGCCCAGGTGTAGTGTGGCTGTGTGTTTTTGAGATAAAGGTTCAGAGGAGTTGAGAGTGCTGGAACCATAGCCTACTGTAGGCAGGTGACAGGCAATGCTGTTCAGGAGCAGGTGACAAGCCTCTGGGACTTCCAGGAAGCTGCTGGAAGGATGAGAGTCTCAGACTGGGGCAGCTAGGAGCTGTGCGCTCCGCAGATGTGGCCTCAGTGGTCACACATGTCAGAGCTGGAAGTCCGAGGTGCTTTCTTCGATTGAGTGGCCATTTAGTCACTGGATGTAATAGAATAGAAGCGTGAAAAAAGACAGTAATTGGGGCATAATGGAAAATAACTGGGCAATATGCAGAATAAAGCAGCTCACACCTATAATCCCAGCACCCCACTCAGGAGGCTGGAGCTGGGCTGCATACGGAGTAAGACCATCTCAATAAAACAAAGACATCATAAAAAATAGAAATTGCCCCTCAATTCCCCGTAAACCAGGTTCAGGCCAAACTTGTGTGCCTGGACTGACCATACCTGGAGCCCTGTTCCCAGCAGGTGCTAGATTCCACATATGGAATCCCAGCCAGGTCCATAGTAACTCTTGAGGACACAGATCATCTGAAGATGTGTGGATTAGAACTGTTTGGTGGCCGGGTCAGATCACACAGGGAGAGCTCTAACTCTGGTTTTAAACCTTATACTTTTGAGAATCAAGGTCGTTTTTACAAGTTCAATTTTTGACTAATTTTGTTTACATGTTGCTTTAACTGTCATAAGGACATGAAGTTAGGGGTGACTCACATTTCTCTGGTTAATGATTTGACATTCTAGTCTATACAATTAGGTCAGAGGTAGGATCAGTGGAAAGAGACCTACTTCGCGGTGCTTTGAGGAGACTCAGGTTAATCATCAATGTCCTTCTTTCTTGATGAGAATGTACAGATGTGGTAAAAATGTATTTTTCGAAATATATCGGTTGAGGTCTGTTTTTTTTAATATTTTATTTATTAGAGAGAGAGAGAGAGAGAGAGAGAGAGAGAGAGAGAGGCAGATAGAGAGAGAATATGGGCACACCAGGATCTCCAAGCCACTGCAAATGAACTCCAGACACATGCGCCCTCTTGTGCGTCTGGCTGTTTATGGGCACTGGGGAATCAAACTCTGGTCCTTCTACATTGCAGGCAAATGCCTTAATCACTAAGCCATCTCTGCAGCTCAGAGGTCTGTTTTAAGATCTGGGAAACATTTTTATTGAGATTTCTTCAAGGAAGGATTGCCAACTTATAAGCTAATGACTTTCTTTGTCAATCCTCTTTCTCTTTCTTTTTTTTTTTGTATGTGTGCTGACCTTCAAAGCCACATTAGCTGTTATTTTTTTGTTCGTGTCATTGCGACCTTCATAATGAGATTGAATGAATAGTTCTGAAGTGCCCCTTCCCGCTTCCCACATGGTCTGCTAGGACAGGTACCACTCCAGCAGAGCTGCAGCGGCCTCCTAATTGCTTGTGGCATGAGGCTGCCTTTTGATCTTGACCTTGTTCTAATTGTTTAATCATCGAGAACATGGAAACACGTTTAACCACATACCATGCACAAAGACCCAACATGGCTTTTCTCCTGAGGCCGAAGTGTGGGCTGCATATTGTGAGCAGCGGCTAAGGCAGAGGACACTCCTTTCCTGGTCTCAGAGTGTGAAGAAGGTGGGGACAGCGACAGTCCTCTAGTTGGAGGACTGAGTTATCTGGCTGATATGACAGATCCCCCCATTGGGGGAAGGCTGAGAGTGGGACAGAAGTAGAAACTAGGGGCTGGTTCTGGTATAGATGGGTATGCTCTTCTTTTCAGTCTATGAATATTTACTTTTTTAGTTTTTAGTTTCTATGTCTGTTTCTTTCCATTGACTGGTTACTGGTAAGGCTTTTACTGTCCCCTGTACTTAATAAATGTCTGTTGAGTGAATGAGTGAAAAACATTTCATGAAGAATAACTACTATGGCTGGGTGTGGTGGTGCACACCTTTAATCCCAGCACTTGGGAGGCAGAAGTAGGAGGATTGCTGTGAGTTCAAGGCCACCCTGAGATTACACAGTGAATTCCAGGTCAGCTTGGGCCAGAGTGAGACCCTAGCTCAAAAAAAACCAAAAAAAAAAAATAAAATGAAATAACTACTATGATGCATTTGTCTTTGGGGACTTAGCTAATGCCATGTGTACCTATAGAAGCTTCCTATTAAAAATACAGAAGAAAAGGTATCTTCCCTTCATTGCAGCAAGAATGCATTCACACACAGATCTCCAGTGTGAGTCTGAGCAGTACAACCCAATGCTCTGTAACTGACAAAGCCACTCAAAACTGTTTCTGTTTGGCTAGTTTTCTCTAAGGCACCAGGAGCCAGAATTTAAGCTTTCCTTGATAATAGATTCATCACACTTATTAACATGTGTTAAATGCATGTATCTAAGCCCCTGAACTTAATTGTCCATATTTCCTGGCAGAATTGCTTGCCAAAGTGTCATAAGGCTCTGTATTTTGTTTGACACCTGTGCACCTCAGTCAGGTAGATGGCCGTCTAATTTTCTGGGGAGCACGGACCTCCTTCATCTGGACTGCCCCGGACCCTCACAAGCCACTGGAGAACCAATATGGCAAGAGTGGTGATGTTTTTCTCCAAAGGTACAAAGTAACCAATATACTAGGCTTTGTGGGTCTCTGTCAAGACTGGTCTCATTCTAGCACAAAAGCAGACACAGGGACGCTGTCACACTGAGCCTGGCTATGTTGCATTAAATCTGAAGCCTGGATTTTTATAATCCTCCATGCAATGACATAGGCATCTTTTTATTCTTTCCTCCAATCATTTAAAAATGTTAACTCCGTATTGTGGTCCTCTTTCTAGTTGCTGCGCAGAAAGAACCCAAGCAAAAGCAGCTTGTAGAGGAATGGGTTTATTTGGCTTATGGACTTGAGGGGAGACTCCATCCTGGCAGGGAAAATGATGGCATGAGCAGAGGACTGGACATCACCTCTGCCACAGCACTGCAAACAGCGGCGGGAAGGTGTGCCAAACTCTGGCAAGGGGAAGCTGGCTTATAACCCCATAAGCCCGCCCCAACAACACAGCTCTAGTGAGGTTGTAATTCCCAAACTGCCATCAGCTGAGGATCGATCTATCAGAACACATTCATTTGTTTGTGGGGGACACCTGGATCAAACCATGACACTCCGGGTCTGTAGAGACAAGAGCCTCGTAAAGTACGAGAATCTGAGTTTGAGCCTTTGTACCAAGGTTACAAAAAAGTAGGGGCCTGGTGATGCATTCCTGTAATTCTCATGCCTAAAGGATAGAGACAGGAGGATGTCTAGAGCTCACGCTAGCCTAATTGGTGAATTCCAGGCCAATGAGAGTCCCTGTCTCAAAAAGAGGTGGATGGCATTCCTGAGGATAAGTCTGGAGGTTGTTCTCTGGACTCTTACCTATATGCACTCACATGCTTACACAAGCATGCAAATAAATGTAAAATCCTTACTATAGTCAGCTAGATCTGTAAAGTGTGGAAAATGCATTCTTACTGTTCTGTGGAAACCGACACAGAGGCTGAGGCCGGCTCAAAGACAACATGCTTCCTGGGGGAAAGCCTTTTGCCAGAAGACAGCATTTGGTTCACTGTGAACCTCTGTCCATGGGCTTCTGATAAGCTTTGGGTGTTCTCATGGCCACGCTTGGCATTGCAGTGGCTGAGTGTCCTTCTGAGCATGCGCAGCCTTGCATAGATTAGGAGCTCCATTAGGAAGCGTCCTGTCCTGTCTGATGAAGGCACACCTCTACCAGCCCGGTGCCCTCTGCATACAATGTCCTTGTTGGTCTGTCTACAGGGAGAAGTTGGGTTTGCATTGGAAAACTATATCCTAGGGCATGTGTATGCGTTGGTTACAGAATCTCTAAGGCATAACGTTTTACAAAGAAAAATTTGTTTGGCTCACAGTTATGGGTTTGAGGGCATCCACTTGCTTCCAGTGAGGACTTCGTGGTGGATGACATCATAACTTGGAAGTGCAGGACAGAGCTTGCTGCTCAGGAAGACAGAATCCAAAGACAGGTCCAAAGAATCACTTCAGGGTGCTTGGGAGAGCTACCTTAGTCCCTTCTGAGAGCAGCGCACCAATGACCAAACCTAGTCCCACAAGCTCCAACTCTGAAAGATCTCAACAAAGCTTCCCGCACATGAACCCTGACCAAACCATAGCAAAACCTCTAACACTGAAAGGCCCATCAAGGGCTGAGGTGAGTCCAGACAGGCTTCCCTCTAGGAATAGACTGGCCTATATTTAGGTCTTTTCCACTCACTGGACAGGGTCTCAGATGCACTATTTTTAGTAATAATGGAAAAAGGAAAGAGGTTTTCTTTCTTTCAGATGGCAATTTTTTTTCCTGATTGTAAATAATAGCAATTTCAGGCCTGTTCTATTCGTCTAGCTAAAAAGTCTGGATTGTCACACCTGCTTAAGTTTCTCTGAGAGCAATCCTGAAGATTTTTATCCCTCTATTTTTCCTTTCTATTTTTACTGACTTTTGAAATAAGATATAGAGAATATAAAACTTTGAATTATTGGAGACCAACCTCATTCCATGATGCTTTAATTTCAGGAGTCGTTTTTTTTTTATACTCATTCCAGAAATGAAATACATTAAGAAAAGCTTTATCTGTATTTCCCCTTCCCGTTTGGATAAGTCTCCTGTCACAATTCCCATTCACCACACTCAGAGGGCTAACTATCTTGTCTGATAGTAATGTTTGCAAAATAACTCAGCGTGTGCCAGGGCAGATAGAAAGCTGTTTTCTTCAGAATGTGATGGGCAAAATCAGCTGTCAATAAGCTTTCAGATGGAAAGAAAAGGATTTCCAGAAATGTGAGTGTTCTGAGGCCTTTCGGGTCATATCTGCTACACTCTGCAGCACCTGTCCCAAACTAAAGAAAGCATGATAAACACTATGTGGAGTGGCTTCATTCTGCTCACATCTCTTATGTTTTCACAGGGATTCGGACACACACACATCTTCCTATCATTATGGACACATGCGGCAAATGGATCATACTCCAACATCTATATGATCAAAAAGTTCTCAAGTGATCTTAGTTCCTGACATAATCCACTTCTCAGTTTCAGGGCCTTTTAAACTGTTTCCATGAATACCAACTGAAAGTCACCCATGTGTGCAGAATGAAGAATGGAATGAGAAACATCACATGGCCCCCTAATGCAGAAGGGGCTCTCATTTCAAAACAAATTCAATATTTGGGTTTTCCCTGGCTGCACAACTGTACTTTTGTCCAAGTATCTCCATCACAGATGCAGAGTTCTCAGCTTCAAAGGCTTGGAACAAAGGTCAGGGTTTGTGCTGATTTTATGGTTCAATTGTCAAAAATTTGTATGCTATAGGAAAGAGGTCATTCTGGCTCTTTGATATAGTTTCTATACATAGTGATTTACTCTCGTCATGGTCAAAAACGTACTTCTCAGGAATCATTTGTTCTGCTTGGCACCAGCCAGCACCGTACCATAGTCTACAGAAGACCCATGCAAATCCAGGAGGAGAAGGATGTGTCCCTCGGCTGTAACAACTGTGCAATTCCCACGGTTCCTTTCTACGTTTTAATTATCTACATACACCTCTAGAATTGGCAGGAAATAAAAATTCAAGCATCATTTCAAAGAAGCGTTCTTCAATTTTTTTTTTTCCTTTGATGATGGGGACTGGCTGCCTCTGTGTAACCCCTTCCACCCCAGGAAGTGAGTGTCTTGGGGACAGTTATGAAACATATCCAGGGTCTGAAAACATGAGTGTGTCCTGGGAACCATAGTGAAATTGTGTGCCAATGGTGCCCACATACGACATCTGAAGAAACATTTGTCATGAGGTATGGGCAAACCGAAGTATGCAAGGACTGACAGAAAGAGCAGGGCTAACGAATGGGCAGGAGCATGAGAAGCAGACAGCTCTCACATGGAGGGGCAGAGAGGCTATGACAATCCAGAAAACATCTGGCCTAGTTCTGAGGCTTGGGTGGGCACGGACTTAACAAAAGTGAGCCACTGAGCTTGAGAGTTGGGAGCCAAGTCCCAGTAAGACGTGAGTGTGGAGGCACAGGTGGAATGTTCAGACTTTGGGTAGAGAACCACGGTCTATGAAGAGCAGAGATCTGGAGTGTGATGAATCTTGACAAAGCTATCTCCTGGTCACAGCCTGGGGGGGAGGGAAGAAGGAAAGGAGGGAGGGAGGACATCCAAGCAGCAAAGCGAGCAGGAAAGAAGCAGTTCAGATCTTTCAGAATGTGGGCAGCTCCTAACTCATCCCTGAACTCGCTCATTTTTAAAATGGAAGATAGTTGCCAGTTAAATATTGTCTCCTCAATCTTGCCTGCCAAAATCCAAGGGTTATTCCCCTGGGAGTATGTCAAAGTAGAATGATGATGGCAAAAATGATACATGGTCATAATCTACAGGGTCATGCTGAGTCACTGCTTGGCTTCCTGCGGGCATTCAAGAAGAGCTGTTTCTCTTCCTGTTGAAGGACTCTGGGGACATAGCCTTGGCAAGTCAGTCGAAGAAGAGAAACCTTGCATTGCAGTGATATGGACAATGGCTACTTGAGTGACCCTAGTTGGTAAGTGGCCCCTTGCTTGTTCTAAAGAATATGGGAGCCGGGTATGGTGGCGCACACCTTTAATCCCAGCACTCGGGAGGCAGAGGTAGGAGGATTGCCGTGAGTTTGAGGCCAACCTGAGACTCCATAGTGAATTCCAGGTTAGCCTGGGCTAGAGCGAGACCCTACCTCAAAAAACAAAACAAAAAAAACAAAACTTTGGTGTTGGAGAGATGGCTCAGTGGTTAAGGCACTTGCCTCCAGTGCCTAAGGCCCTGGGTTTAATTCCCCAGGACCCACATATGCCAGACCCACAAAGTGGTGGCTCTGGTGCGCTCTCTCTCTCTTTCTCTCTCTCTCAATCTCTGTATCTCTGCTTGAAAAATGAATAAATAAAATATTTTTTAAAAAAGAATATGGGAAATGCAGGGAGGGGCAAGGTACTAGAATTCTCTCTATATAAAAGAAATAAAAACAGAAGGAATATGAACCCTGGATCACAAGAACTGTCTGATAAGTGTCCTCTAGGTGGCAAACAGAGGGACATTATGGCAAAGAGTCTAGAACGAAGGGCAGATGGAACCTTAGAACTCTGTAGACCCTCAAGTGGAGAGGCCACCATAGCTACAGAACCCACAGGCAGCTGGGACAATGACCTCACCTAGTGGCACTCTCCTTGCAGTCTCTGCTTTCTCCTCTTTTGTCTTTTGTCCTTAGTTTGTCCTTCTGTTTTCTGCTACTTCCTGGGGACTCTGAAGACAGGACACAGAGTCGCTGCAAGGGACTTTATCCCACCCTGCTTGCTAATCTTTCTCAACCCAGGTCTGGAGACAAGACCACCTTGAAGAGTGGACAGGGGAATTCAATTTCCAATTCCATGTCATTCTTGGTCTTTCACTGGAGATGACCAACAAGGCACCAATTAGGGGAAACAAGAGGTCGAAGGAAAACAGAAGTTTGCTACTGTATTGCCTGTGTGTGTTTTGACATTTAGTTTGAACTTCAACCTGGCCTGTGCTCCTCTGGGAGCTTTTAAAAAGAAATAAACTTCATCTCATTACCATCAGATACAATGAGGAGGGAAATGGGCTGGAAAAACCCTGCATCTTTTCTGAGCCCTCTTTTGTGCTTCCAAAGAGAAGGGCAAATTCTTTACTGCTGTGCCAGTCAGCTATTATGTTTAACAATCTAATTAGAAAGGCCAGATAGCCTATTCCCATTGTAAAAGCTAAGACAGTGCACACAAGCACATCCAATTAGACAGCTGTCCTTTACGAAGCGAGCTGCCCTCCGGCCAGGTTCTAATGAAGGACCCCCACGACAGCCCCTCCCTGCAGCCCCAGGAGATGCGTTTTGCCCATAAACTGGGCCAGATGACAGAGGCGGGTCATTCAGAGCTGTGCATCCCGTGAAAGCCATCTGCACGTACCTGCTTGCTGCACCAGTAGAAGCCTTCATGGGGCTCCAGACTAATCCAGTGCCAGCTTAACTTCTCCTTATCAGCCCGTTTTCCCCTCCCACACAACTAGGATCCGTGCTCCCCTTTTGCACCACAATGCTGCCCTGTTCAAGCAGGTCAGAGCTACACTAACAGGTGCAATAAATCAGATCCATTGCTTTCTCTTGTATGTACGTTGCTTTCTGCGTGCCAGGGACTTACATAACTTGAAACAGACCAAAAGTTATCCACAGAGGCGAATGCTTGCCATGCCTTCGTTTTTCACCACGTATGGCTTACATTAAGGCACCCTGTGTTGAGCAGATTGCTCACTGCAGCTTAGTCATCTGTTTGGTGTTTGGCGTGTCCCACAAGGCAGTTGTGGTTATTCGCAAGTCTATTAATTAAAAGGAGATCTGGAGAAGGCCTACTATGCGGACTGATGGACTTCAACTATTAGAACTGGTGCGTTCAGATCGCAGGCATCCCATCAGCAGGCGTGTCTGCCATTGGTAGGGAGGGTTCAAAGTCAGCTTGTGAAAGAGTGCCCTTGTTATAGACGCCAAGAAGTTTTATGTCAAGAACTAGAGTGAGGTTGTCTGGTCAGAAGCAGAGAAGATGCCAAGGATTCCATCTTTAAAGCTCGGTTTTCAATAGGTAACAAATCACCAAAAAACACCCACCTTGTCATGGAACCAGGCCATGTCAGAAGAGAAAATACCAAGTGTTTGAATTCTGGGAGGAGGAGCACATTGTGTGTATTGCAGAGCAGGTACATATGGCTGCCTGCATGCTCCTCGGTATGGGGGTGGAGGAGGGAGAAGAATTGCTCATTTCATCCTGTTTGCCCACAAAGCCTTGTCATTAGAACCATGGAACAAATATGTCTGATAAATGACGGAAATTGAGCTTTGCAGACTTTCTCTGCAGTAGGTACTTTTCTTGTTGGGACCCAATACAAAAGGCATCTTTTAGGCCAAGGTTTCCTCCTGCAAATCAGCCCCCAAAGACCACAGAACCAGGTTCTAGCAGCAACAATTGCACTCCTCCATACCAATTTAACTATTGCGGTCAGTTTTCTCATTGCTGGCAGAAAGAACCTGACCAAAAGCAGCTTGTGGAAGTAAAGGGTTTATTTCGGCTTAAGCAACTTAAAGGAGGAAGGAGTTACTTTGGCTCATAGCGCATCGTGCAGAGAAAGAAGGTATGGTGGCCGGGAAGGAAGTCATTGTTGTTGTCAGTCACACACAGCTGGGATAAATCTCCAAATCAGGCACAGTTATGGGAAGAAAGGTTTTATTGAAGCTACAGATCCAGGGGAGGTTCCATAATAGTGAAAGAGGCTGTCCGCTACCCCTTCAAAGGTCTAAGTAGAGAGAGAAAGAAACCATCACCAGCACCACACACACAGAATTGTAAGCAGGCAGGAGGGTGATATCTTTTCCCTTTAGGGTGGAGGTCTTGTAACTTATCCCAGACATCTTGACTTCCTGAGTCTCTGGAATTCCCTTCATGCTCTGCCCTCTCTGGAAGGGATGTTCATTTTGAGCTCCCCAGAGCTTCCTCACATCTTGCCCCCTACTGAGAGGCTGTCTTCCTGTAAACAACATCAGAGATCTACTCAAGATAATTAAAAAGGTCAAGTTAACAACAAAACCTAACTATCACGGGTATGGTGGCAGGGGAGGAAGGCATGGTGGCAGGTCTGGGAGGAGGGATTTTATATCCAGAACTTAACACACCCTGTAATGATCTTATCACCTTATGTTAAGGGCAGAGGTGTGACTTATGTAATAATAATAACCACCACTTGCTTATGCATTAGATAATGGATGGAAGTCTTAAAAGAAAAATTCGATTTTGAAACCATCTTGGAAAATAGGTGCTATGAAATTTATATTCAGTGAATACTGTGAAAATGAAAACTTATCTTTGCAAAATGTTCTGTATGGGACTGTTCCTTGAAATAGTAAGTAATGGGATTCCTGGAATCTAACAGATGCCCTGTTAGATCAGAGTGTTGCTATGCAGGGTAGAAATGAGCAATATGCCCATGCTTTGAGATGTGTGGGTGTCTCGAAGCATTCTAGTGCTGTTCTGTAGAATACCAGCCTCAGGTACTTTGTCATAGCAACTCAAGATGACTAAGACAAGCACGTAGTTGTTGTGTGGCTAAAACTCAAGCAAACACCCTTCATCTCTAGAGTGAGAATAACAGTGGGACCTACTAGCACATAGCTTGTGGAGATTTAGAGAGTTGTCTTGTGTAAAGCTTTCAAAGTAGTCCTTAGCACTTCCTCAGACCCATACACACAGCTCTCGGTTCCCACCTCAGCAATCCTTCTGTGTCACACTTTCCTACAGGACCCAAAGTTAACAGTTGGCCCAGAAGATTATCAAGCTGGGGTCAGCTTCCTTAGCAAACCATAGAAGGTTATGAGGCATTTAGTCTATGTGGGGAGTGTTGTTAAAAATATATTTGAGCTGGGCTGGAGAGATTGCTTAGTGGTTGTGAGGCTTGCCTGCAGAGCCTGTTAACCAGAGTTTAGTTCCCCAGTACCCACATAAGGCCAGATGCACCAAGTGCCACATGCATCTCGAGGTCCTGGACCTCTGTTCCCTCAACTGTGCAATCTTCCAGATGCTTCCATATGGATGCATTACAGCTCAGGGTCACACATCTGTGGTGATACTGGATAAGGCCCATTTTGTAGCCTGGAACATGAGGTGAAGCAATCCATGATCCCATCCCATGAGCAGAAAGCAGAAACTCACAACAACACAAGTTTAGCTCCTTTGAGGTACATGACCACTTTTCTGTGGCTTAATAGGTTGTCATTGTTTGATCCATTTGCCCCCCACAAACAATTGAATGTGTTCTGAATGTGATCCTCAGCTGATGGCAGTTTGGGTTTTACAACCTCAATGAAGCTGTGTTGTTGGGGGCCGGCTTTTGGGGTTATAAGCCAGCTTCCCCTTGCCAGTGTTTGGCACACCTTCCTGCCGCTGTTTGCAGTGCTGTGGCAGAGGTGATGTCCACCCCTCTGCTCATGCCATCGTTCTCCCTGCCAGGATGGAGTCTCCCCTCGAGTCCGTAAGCCAAATAAACCCATTCCTCCACAAGCTGCTTTTGCTTGGGTTCTTTCTGCGCAGCATCTAGAAAGCTGACCGCAACATGGGTGCTTTGGGTTGGGGTGATAAGCCTACAGACTTTGAAACAAGCATTCTGCCTGAGCTGAAAGTCTAGTTTTGCTCTCAAAGTTTTAACATCCTTGCTCTCTTTCAGCTATGGCTTTTCTCTTCAGCGTCCACAGCCTGTAAAGCCCTGTAGGCAGGGATCCAGGACCTCTTCTCTCCTGGCTTACTGCTATCTGCATCTCAGAGACCCCTCTGCAAAGGTAGACATATTTCTTATACTTCCTTAAATAGTTGATTCCTTTTAATTAATCTCTAGAGTCATCTCCATTCTGAGTGTCTTATGTTGATAATAGTACAGCATTTTAAAATCAACTAATTTGCTCATGTAGACATGGCTGTCACCATTCACCCTACCCCACCCCCAGTTATATGGAGACACACACAAAAGCAAGCAATTTATAGGCAGCACCTTCTGGAAAATTCTCCTCCACATCTTCATCCCAACCCCATCCTTTCGCATTAAAATGTGGCAGAATGGCAACCATTTTAAGCTGACATTCCTCATATATGCTTAGGGAGAGCTGTGCAGTGTTTAACACTTGTTATACAGGTTGTTTGCATGAAAATTATTGTGAAACTCATTTTGTTACATATGAGAAAGAAAAAAGCCTTGAGTTTGGGAAGGCTTAATAGAATCCAAAGGAATGTCTAGCTCTGTGGTCAAATGGGAATTCTCACTTTGTTATTAAAACAGTTTCAGGATACATACGTAGGTGCAATTAACCAATTCTCTAGTTATTTTGTTGGTAATTAATAAGTCTGTAAATGGATTGCAAGGCTTCCTATGAGAATGGCAGGAATGATTGTGTTGTGAAGCCTGATGCATGTCCTCGCTATTCCCTAGAAAAATCTGCTCCTGTCTTTCGGAGCCTCCCTGTGGGCATGGGAGCATGTGCTCTAGTCCACATCTCTCCCAGACAGTAACTGAGGGAATTTCTCACACAGGATTGGGTTTTCTGGAAAACAACTCCCATTAACATGAAATGCAATTATGGAAAGAGGAAAGTGCTGAAGGGAAAACCACCATCTAAAATAATATCCTCACAGACAGGCCACAGGGGCTTATCTGAGTGTGCAGGCATTCCTAGCTCTTGCAATGGGAACCAGGCATTTGGGCTTGAAATTAAGGATTAAAAAAAATTCACTCTTGGTAATGATGGAGAGGGCCAGGGATTTTTCTTACCTCATGAAATAAGTTAATTTTCTCAACTCAGAAATAATGAACAGAAATGAAAACCTGTTGGGCAGTGGAGAGGGGGGGAACGTGGACATGTGCCTCTGAGAGTGGAGAACAAATTAGCATCTGTTCGTGGTGGATTTCAACTCCCCCTTTGTTACACGCACCTTCTTATTAATCTACTGAAGAAGGGATAGGATTAGGCCCGGTGGGAATGCATGTTAGTAAAGTAAAATTGATTGGAGTTGGGTTTTAAGTTTTTTTTTCCACTGAGGTCTCAGTGCAGCATTGAGTAAGACATCAATCCTTGCGGTGCTGTGTCTAATTCAGTCTCCAGGAATATCCAGGGATTGCCAGGTGAAGGTAGATAACAAGGTATATAAGGATTATTTCAGGACAAAGTGACTCTCTGGACAGAGCCTGTCCCCATGTGGCTAGAAATCCAGGTCTTCTTGGGGCTAAGCTGCCCAGGTGTGAATGTCACTCCAAGGCCTTGGATTGCTCAGTCACCCTCCACTTACTCCCTCAAGCAAAGACATCATGACAACAACATTTTCAAGTAAATTTCAAGACACTGCGTAAGTCCTCCTGTGAAACAAAGGTCAGCAAATAATATGCACTGAGCACTCAGCATCTTGGAATATGATTAATGGTAGAATTAACATTCAGATACTAACGCTGTGGCTGCAGAGTTGGTGGGGTGAGTGTATTGCAGACTCCCTGTCCCCCTCCACCACCAGAAGAGTCCAAGGTGGGGGTTGAGGTTTAATTCAACCAAAAACACTGCCTTTTCAGAGCTCAGGTTCATGTATAGACCTTCTTGCCTTCCAAACGTCATTATGATGAACCATCACTTGAGAACCTTTATGATTTTGATGAAATTAGAACAAGTGATATAAAAATAAAAAGGTCAGAAAGACTGTGTATGACAATCTGGTATAGAATTCTTCAAAGAGCTTCTCTTCTCACTACTAAAGCTAGAATGATGTGTCAAAGTTGTTTAAGGGGGGGCATCAGTTTTAATGCATGAGACCTCAGCCTTCCGGGGTATTTCTGTCTGGGAACACTTAAAGTCCATCTGCTATTATTTTGGTTGTGCTGAACTTCTTATTTTATATAATTTCATTTTGGGAGAGGCTGTTTGAAGGACTTTGAAGGAAAGCTCTTATCTGAATAACTGTTAGGATTATTTGCTTCTCTAGTTCTTATTGGCTGATATTTTTCATGTCTGTAAATCTTCCATTAGTAGTAGTACAATTTACTCTTTTGATGGTGGAGGGGGACAGGGAGTCTGCAATATACTCACCCCACCAACTCTGCAGCCACAGAGTTAGTATCTGAATGTTAATTCTACCATTAATCATATTCCAAGATGCTGAGTGCTCAGTGCATATTATTTGCTGACCTTTGTTCACAGAAGGACTTACGCAGTGTCTTGAAATTTACTTGAAAATGTTGTTGTAACGATGTCTTTGCTTGAGGGAGTAAGTGGAGGGTGACTGAGCAATCCAAGGCCTTGGAGTGAAATTTACCCCTGGAAGCAGACTTTGTATCCCTGCCTCTTGTAACGAAATCTAGGGCCACGTTGTCTTTGGGTGTCTTCATCAGGATCTGATCACTCCATCAGCCTTTTCTTTCTCTTTTTTAATTCATCACCTCCACGTAGTTTTGCATTGCTTCCTTTATTGAGAGGATTTATAGAATATGGTTGTGTCATTTGGGAGTTCATAGGTTGAAAGTGACAGGAAAGAAAAGTCAATCATGTCTGTCTTAAACATACAGAGATGAGTTTGGTAGAGATAGCAGTAGAGTTCTCTTCAATTTCTCTCATCTATTTCTGTCAGTCATTGTCATGGTTTGATCCAGGTGTCCCCCACAAACAAATGAATGTGTTCTGATTGATTGACCCCCCCCCAGCTGATGGCAGTTGGGGTTTTACAAACTGGCTGGAGCTGTGTTGTTGGGGACAGGCTTATGGGGGTTATAAGCCAGCTTCCCCTTGCCAGGGTTTGGCATACCTTCCTGCCGCTGTTTCCAGTGCTGTGGCGGAGGTGATGTCCACCCCTCTGCTCATGCCACCATTTTTCCTGCCATGATGGAGTCTCCCCTGAGGTTCGTAAGCCTACTAAACCCATTCCTCCACAAGCTGCTTTTGTTTGGGGTCTTTCTGCACAGCAACAGAGAGAAATCTGACTGCAACAGTCATCCACTTCCCCTTCCCTCTCCATACATGCATGTGTGTATCTATACATCTGCTCATAGAAAGAGGTTCGCAGAATAGAAAAGCAACCCCGTAGTATATGTAGTAAACATACAACCGTATAGCTTCAGGGGTCATTGGTCGGATTCGGCCACATCTTCATTGGAACAGTTTAAATATCTCTCTGAAATTATGGGTTCTTTCACTAGGTATTGTATGACAAACCTAGATCAGTGAATCGAGGGTTTAGTCAAAAAATCGCATACTCATACTGTTAACTTGGGTATTCATAAGAGGTTTCAATATTAACATCCATTTGTTTGTACTCACCAAACAAATTACAAAACCTCTTAGCTACGTTTGTCTAAGAAATTAGACCTGCTTCTGATTTTCTAAAGGTTATACTTCTTGGGTGGTCTAATTTCTGCTTGAATGGTCCCATACCACTGGATGTTACTTTCTGTTTTAAAGCCACAAGTCTCTCTTGATAATCTTCAATTTTTCCAAGCTAACTTCAATTTCATGTCTTCCAATAGTCTGCTCGTGGTAATGGCTCTTTCCTCTCATACATGTAAGCATCCAGTGCCAATTATGTATCCGGCAACCACCGTTTCAGCTGGTCACCTTGGGATCTGCAGTGTCCACTGTGAATGTTGCCAGCTTTCAAGCCCTCCCCACGAGAAGCAGATTGCTTCTCCTGTTATTTACTTATGATCTCAAGAGTCCCTTCCTAAATGGCATCTGAGTTGAAGAATGAGCCACCACCAGACAAGATTAAATACTCAATTGCCCAAAAATACCTAGCACATGAGTCCCAATCTTTTTTTAAAAAAATTTATTTATTCATTTCAAGCAGAGAGAGAGAGAGAGAGAGAGAGAGAGAGAGAGAGAGAGAGAGAGAGCGCACCAGGGCCACCACCTTGTGGGTCTGGCTTATGTGGGTCCTGGGGAATTGAACCCGGGCCCTTAGGCACTGGAGGCAAGTGCCTTACCTGTTGAGCCATCTCTCCAGCCCGAGTCCCATTCTTTAATGTCTCCATTCTCTGCTGTGTGCATCTGACCCTTCCCTGAAGAGTTACTTACTCTTCTTATTAAGAATGATTTGACCAATTCCTTCTTGCTGTAGCTTGCATTTGGACCGTTCCTCCCACAGACCCATGTGTTAAAGTCTTGGTGTTCAGTTTGGCACAATTACCGGGAGGTGGAATCTTGCAGAGGTGGGGGCCTCATGAAAAGTCATCAATCAGGTCACTGAGATGGCTTTGAAGGGCTTGTGAGATCCCTGGCTCTTTCTTCCTTCTTCATTTTCTCCTTCCAGTCACAAGGAGAGAAACTTATCTCCTACACATGGTCACTTGCCTCACCACAGACAACAGAGCCAACTCTGCCAGGAACAGAAAACTTCAAAACTGTAAGCCAAAAGCCTCTTCTCTCTATAGGGAGAGAATTATCTCTGGTATTTGTTACAGGACTGCAGGGCTGGCTAGCAGCTCTTTGCTGCATGCCCCACCTTGAGAGTGTTGCTTGCTCTTGGCCTGGGTCCTTCCTGCTGCTTTCACGAAGTGTGCTTCCTCTGACTGGGCTGGTTCCTGCCCTACAGCCAGGCTGGCCTGTGGCTCTCCAAGGACAGTTTGTAGCACATCCTTTGTTCCCAGCCAAAAATCCTTAACCAGTTTCAAAATTGTTCCCTGTGGACCCGAATCCTTTGAGCTTTAAAAAACAAACAAAAAAAACAGCAAAAACAACAACAACAACAAGAAAAACAAACATCCTGGATGAACATCACATTCTGCTTTTAATTAATTAATTAACTAACTAATTAATTAATTTGCGTGTGTGTATGTGCACATGCACGCATGCTGGGCTCGCTCAGGCATGCAAGTGTGGGCATCCCAGGGTTCCTAGCTGCTGCAAACAAATTCCTCTCAAGCTTTATGTTGGTACTGAGGAATTCAGTTGAAAGCAAGCACCTTTAACCTATCCATTTCCCCAGCCCTTCTTTTGCTTTTAGTGGAGAGCTGTGTGTCTGCAATGAGAACTGGGTCAGAATTATTCAGGGTGTTTTATGTATGACTGGTGGATTTGGTCTGAGATATTTGGGGAAATGCTCTTATTGAGTAACGTGGGAAAAACTGAAATTGATTAACGGCATCTCAGTGATGTTTCCAAAGGTGTCACTTTCCTCCCTTTGAAAGTGACAGCTGAAAAGGCAACAGAGGTGAACAGAGGTGCGCCTCTCTGCACTTGGAAACTCCATAAAGATTACAGTGTGGAGCAAATTTTTCAAATGTATCAAACCTCTGTTTCTCATATACGAAAAGGAAATGACACCACTATTTTCCTTTTTAATGAACTGCTGTTGTGCTGAAAAGTACTTCAATACTGTTTAACAACATGAACCCACTCTTAATTTAATTACTCGCTAAAACATGTAATTAAACTTTTCTCTGGAAGTGACCATAACTTCCATACAATTTATTTATTTATTTTTCTAAGTTTGAAAATTTCTTATTTTGAAAGGGGTCTGTTTCATTAAGTAGGTTTCATCTAGGCTAATGCTTCATTTAAAAACGTGTTTAAGGGCTGGAGAGATGGCTCAGCGGTTAAGCACTTGCCTCCAGTGCCTAAGGCCCTGGGTTCAATTCCCCAGGACCCACATAAGCCAGGCCCACAAGGTGGTGGCTCTGGTGCTTGCTCGCTCTCTCTCTCTCTCTCTCTCTCTCTCTCTCTCTCTCTCTCTCTCTCTCTGTATCTCTCTGCTTGAAAATGCATAAATAAAATATATTTTGAAAACGTGTTTAACCTTTAAGAACTTTTGAATGAGTTCAAAAGATTTCATTCAGAAATAAATGGTCAAGTAGAAAATGTTTTCCTAGGACCTAGAGTGGAGGGTTGGTGGACAGTGAAGAAATTCACCCACAAGGCCAAAGTCAAACAAGTCAACTCACTCAGAGAGCACCGAGGTGAAGAACACTTGCTGGAGACCATGGGCTGTAGCAAGCTGTGATCCAGAGCTTTTTTCTACTTAGGGCTCCCATCATGCAATTCACATTATGCAAATGAGGGCAGTGCTGATTATTGATGTTTGAGACTAGGTGGAGGCTGAGTTTACATGGCAGCAACTCTGTGGTGCTGGCTCACAGTTAATTGGATTGGTTCTGCTCACATCTTTCCTCCACTGGTGATTGGCCAGAAAGGAGTTTCTGATTTCTTTCATGTTGTTTTAAGTGATGTATTTGTGGAAATTCCCTAATAGAGACCTGCTCCCTTTCAGGTCTTTCAGTCATAACCTTCTCATCAAAGTTTCTAAATTTGTTCCTTCTAAAATCCGAGGAAGTATGAACCTTCTTCAATTCAAACATTAAAAAATAAAAAGCATCAATGAACAGAAAAGAAACATGACCCTTGACACAAGGATTACACCTGTAGTGTATTCTAGGTGCTTAACCCAATTGTTATTTAAATTTTAATTTTGAAAGTTTTAGAATTGTTAAAGTACTAATGATAAATAAAATAGCTAATAATGAAGCAACAAAGAAGACGGTTGATCAAATATTTGATTCTACTAAATGATTTTCTAATTCAAATAATGTTTTTTGTCAGTTTTTATATAAATAACCCTTAAAAAATCAAAACTATCTTCACAAACCCAGATTCCTTCAAACACAGGACCCTGTCTGTATGCAATGCTCACAGTTCACAATTCCCTTTCATTTGATCTTTATTCCAGCCCTGAGAGGAAGTGAGATTTGTTTATACCCATTTTACAGCTGAATACACCGAGCTTGATATTGGTGGACAGTGGATTCAAGGTTGCAGAGCTGAGTAAGTGGAGAGAAGCAGGAGGACCAGAAGCCTGATTTCTGCCCCATGCCCAACATTCCTTTGTGATGAAATTTCTCTACAGCCTGTTATATTGGATGCTACAAGATGAGTCTGATTTCTAGGCATATGAAAAGTTGTTCTGAATCATATAGCTTAATCTTTTTAAGGGCTTTATCAGATCCTGGAAGACGGCTGCCTGACCGCTTCTATTCAGACTTAGGCTATGGCCATCCTTTCTGAAACTCGAGAAACTGATCTAGGGATCGTCGTCCAGAGGATCTGTTCATTTTAACAACTAAGGATTAGAGTGTGGTAATTTATGCTTTAGTGCTTAGACAGTTTATTTTCTGTTCTGGTTTACTTCCTTTTACAGCTTGCCACCTGAATGTTTGGGAGAGCCTTGGATCCGTGGATGTGTTGAGGGTTGGCTTTGGCACTAGCTTGACAGATACTGTGCTTTACTGTAGCAAGTACCTCGTTCACAGCAGATTTAATGCAGTTATTTTCTGGTCATAAAAAGCTAAAGGCTTTTGAACCCATGATTATTTTATTAGATCCATATTTTGTTTTACTTGATTAAATCAGAATCCTTAACAGTCAGCACTATGGTTCTTATGAACACATCCTTTTATTAAATTCTCATGCACACAAACTTTTGGATAAGGCTATTAATTGGGGTATATGATTTCTGTCTAGATGTTTCTAAGTTTTCAAGCTTCATGCTTCCTCAAGGTGGTAGACTGGTCCAAAACAACTATTTCTTTTCTTTTCTATGTATAAGGACCTGCTGACATTGTAGTATAATGTCTCCTCTTCTGGGTTTCCTAAACTGTGGTAAGCCAGTCTTCTGGTTTCCAGGGCATATTCCACAGACTGTAGAGTTTTATTTTTGAATGGACCAGCCTTTGTTTTTGTTGAATTATGCAATTCATTCTTCATTACATGTTTCTTATTTTCCAGGTTAGTGTCTTTATTGACAATACCAAAAAACAAAACAAAACAATAACTTTCTTCCTTTGGACACTGGACTTTCCCTGTGAGGTGGGTGGGATTTGGTGAGTGCCAAGAGCAGGGTGGCTATGTCTCACAGCCCCTCAATCAGAAGCCAACAAACCATCTTGCATTTGGAAGTTACTTTGCAACAGAGTGACGCAGTCTAAGAGCTCAGAGGGTGCTTTCCAGTTACTGGTTTCCACCAGCCTGACCACAGATGCAAGGAAGCCACTGTAATGGTCTTGCTAATTTGATTTCCTGCACATAAACAAACTTGGCTGCCCTTTGAAGTTCTCAAGATAGGTATTAAGAGTTTCAGCTTGCAATAATTCAACTTGAAGCATAAGGCTAATTCATCTTTTTTTTTTTAAAATAAATCAGTAAAACAGAAGTTAATTAAAGTATAAACAATGGCCAGCATTGTGGCTTCAGAGACTTAGAGAAGGAACCTTTGGAATTCTTTGTGTAATAGATATTACCTGATTATACCAGGAGTGGGGTGGGGTTTAGGACGGGATTGAGTTACTGAGCTCTTTCTCCTCTTTCCCTTTACTTAAAAAAAGAAGAAAAAGAAGAAGAAGAAGAAGGAAGAGGAGGAGAAGGAAGAGGAGAAGGAGGCACAAAACTATCAACAAGAGATGCTTTATTTTTAACTTTCTGAGGAATTGGGTAGCAATTTTCTAACCCTAGTCTCTCCTCGCCCTCTCTGGGGTACCCTGATACTCCAGGGCCTCTTAGGGCTGCACCATGGGCCATGGGTAGTATGTATACAGAATAGTTTGGCCCTTTGTGTAGCAGCAAGCCTGGCTAAGAAGAAGGTAGGGCTCACACTATGCTGATGAAATCCCTTCTAATCCCCAAAAGGGGTGGGCAGGACCCTGCCAGTGATACAGACTTGTGCTCCTCACTGCATCCAAACCGGACACTGGGTTGAGAGAGGCACTGGACATAATAACAGAGGTTCTCTAAACAACCCAAAGGCCCCACTTTGTATGAGGGGTCTTCTTGCTTTGATCCTGAGAGCATAGAAAGGAGATGGAGTAGGAGGTGAGGCGAAGCCCAGTGTCCCAGAGGAAGGCTGAGAACTGTCCAAAGAGAATAGGTATTTTCCGACATAGATCCTGAAACTCAACTCTCGATTTCTTTGAAGATTGGGTCTTATAAGGAGAAAAAATCTTTGGCTTCAGCAATAAAGTCCCACAATAATTACTGTACATTGTCACCTATCACAGTACGTTTAATAGGTGACATACTCGTGGGCAGAACCATGAACCTCTATAATACAGATTACCTGTGTGGATATATCTGGATACCTACTTGTGTGTGCATGTATATGTCACCTGTATATAAAACTGCATCTACTTGAAACAAGGCTGAGTAGAATGATAAAACTTCTGTTTTCACTGAGAGAAAGTATGTTGCAAATCACCTTGGGTACCTTTAGGCCCTTGATATCTATTTATTGCCTACCTTGGTGCCTGACCTAATATCCTTGTGACTATCAGGTGATCAGATGAAGCCTGTTTGGAATAGACCTACAGAACACTGGCTTCCCCCAAGACATCAGACAATATCTCAAGCCTAAAGCAGAGATTGCCTGGCTCTGCTGTAACCTACACACCTGATATGAAAGTATTTGAAAAATGCCTTTGTTTATGACTTTCTTTTGTTATATAATTATAAACCCTTCATTAAATTGTCAATATGTTGGAACATGGAATTTTGGGGAAAGTAAATGTGTCTTTATGGGTACGGTCACTCATATTTCTCCAGAATAAGCTATCTCTTGTCCCTGTTGAGTTGAGAGCTGTGTGTTTGATGTCAACACTGGGTATATAAACTTGTTGCCAGCGTTGGGATTTGTAACAGATTGTCTATGAGAGTATAGCTGAATGCCTGTGTGTGCACCTATGTCTGTGTGAGTGTGCGCATACATTTTTAGATGTAAAAACTTGTGGAGGTAAAGGAAAAAATGTAACTTGGTCACCCATCTGTACTAGGTGATAAAATCCTATTGCTAAAGACAGCACGTACTTTGGTTGTAGAACTCTGAGAAATCAAGCTGGACCTGAGTTGGAAGCCTCCTCCCTAACTAGTTGTCATAGTGTTGGAAAATCTAAATAGGCTGCTGAGGCAGGCGGAGAAATGTCATCAACAGGCTTGCCCAGTAGTGGAACCTGCAAACTAGACAAAAATCCAGGCAAGATATGTCCACTGGTGCAATAGTAGCCTGACAACCAACTGCTTTTTGATTGGCTTTCAGGCCTGCTGCATGGGAAGGGAATCATTCTAGTACTGAAAAACCTAGTGAAAAGGCTAGAAAAATAGTAAATCCTATGGTGGGGGGTCAGGGAAAGCAACTACTGTTATTTGCCTAGATGAATATGGTCATCAAATTGCCCTCTAAATATTTATGCTTACGTTTTCTGCCCATAGATTAGTGCTGTTCTCACCTTTGGTCAGAGAAGCTTATTTTGTGATGACCACTGGGGAATTTTAAAACTCGTCAAAGGACTTAGGATAATAGACTATTGAGTGCTCATTGCTAACTGAGACATGCACATCACCCTC